>JANJGK010005731.1:0-43336 GCA_039081455.1 Macrobrachium rosenbergii
CAGAAGAGAAAGGTAATCTTATACTAACTAAGAGGATAGATTCTTCTCTTGACCATCCTTAAAGGATGTCCCATAGGAATTCACCCTAGTTTAATCCTGTTTAGGACACAATTCCTTTTTTATAAAAGGATTATAAAGATTATATTGATAACAGAATTGGCATATACCCCATATATTGGGAATAAGCAGTACATGAATAATTTTTGTTGCTTTAAAAATTTAGCATTGAAGATGCATGTATATACATACAATATATATATATATATATATATATATATATATATATATATATATATATATATATATATATATATATATATATATATATATATATATATTGTCTTTTGAAGGCTTTTAAACCAGAAATGTGAACACAATCACTTAGCAAAGATGCAAATTTAACAAGTAAACAGGGAAACTATTATGATAAAATGTGAAATTCATTGACTCAAATCTTTCAATTGTGTAAAAAAAAAAAAAAAAAAAAAACTTATGAGATAGTGTCTCTTTAAATTATTTAACAAATACACTTTTTAAGAATTACACAGTACACACCCTCACTGATGTGTAGAAACAATGCAATTTGCTTATAATACACTGTCTAACAATAACCATTATGCAAATGAACATTGGAAAGTTTGTCAGCTGCATAAAAGCTTACTTGGGTCTCTGAATTGAATAAAGTAATGTAACCCAAACTGAATACTGAAGAGACTTGTAGACAGCCTTAGACATTATGCCCTTAGGTAGACACCAGGTTTTTTATATTCACAAGGATTGAAAGCACTTGATTTGTAGAAGTTTTAACAGGATTTGTAGGTATTCACAACTGTTCCCTGTTGTTAGGAAAGGCAATTTGGTTAGAGGCAAGGGTGGTCTTTACACAATAGATAAATACTGGTATGCAGAGGTTCCTTAACTGGGGACTGTAATATAGTCGTGGTTCCTACAACTGGAAAGTTTCCAGGTGTGATATTAATTGCAATATTTACCTTTCTAGTAGATTTCCTTTATAGAAATGTTCTCCCTTTGTCCCTTATCCTGCATGTTAACCAATCCTTCTGATTCCTTTATCATTTTTGCAGGATGCGTCATCACGGCGACAAGAACGAGGTCCGGTTGATGTCTACGGAGACTCCTCCGTCCCTTCCAGTTCGTTCTGGGCTTCCAGGTGAGCTTGCATGGAATTCCAGATGTGAAAATGAGTTGATATAAATCAGCAGTGACCCATTTTGCAACGTCAGAGGGTCTTTTGACTGTAGAAGAATCTTAAAATCTATCTGTTCTATCAGTTACCTACAGTTAATTAAAATGTTTGTAATGGAAACTCAGTAGTCAGCATCTACATACTGGAATATTGTATTCTTGAGAGAATAGGTGTGTTGGGTTGAGTCCCTGTGCTGGAAATTGGTATTAGATTACAGTGGTTACACTGCTCTAGGAATCTTGGGCCAGGAGACAGACATCTCATCAATATCTATAGAAATATAAATATGAAGCTGATTTGTGGGCCCTGATAAGCATTGGTCAGCCAGGTTGAAGAGGTCATGTACTGTTTCCTGTGCCTGACTGGAGTTTAAATGATGTAAGGAAGGGGGCTAGTGATACTTTGGGCTGATTTTTGATGGGGCTACTCACAGTTGGGAATCACTTGAATCAGCCGTGCCAGTGAAACACTTGTCAGGAGTAAGGTGACAGAACTATGGAAGTACCATTCAAAAGTTGACAGTGAAAGATAATTTGAAGCTAAATAGCAAGGGTCTGAGACGACTTGCAGTGTTCTCTTACCAAATATTTTCATGAGCAGTTTGCGATCCGCCGTTACAATGAATCTGCTCGACAGTGCAATGGTAGCATATTGCAGTTCAGCTGCCTGTGTCAAAATGGTTCCTTACTAATGTCACATTTCATCTCGAGTTGTCTGTGCTTGTGGAAGCATTATTGCTTTCTTGCTTGACCCTTTGCGTTCAATCGACTTTGCAATAGACAGAGAAAGGTGTATTGTTCTCTCTCTCTCTCTCTCTCTCTCTCTCTCTCTCTCTCTCTCTCTCTCTCTCTCTCTCTCTCTCTCTCTCTCTCTCTCTCTCTACAATTTTGGGTTCTTTTATCATTTTAGTATTTTAATGTTTTACTTAAACACATTTTATTTATATCTTTGTAATTCATCTATTTTTCTATGAATTCAGTATTAATTATGCAAGAGGAGATTCACTATTAGTTCACTATTAGTCATGGAATATGAGTCACTGTTAGTTCAGTATTAGTCAAACAACAGGAGATTCACTAGTAGACCACTATTAGTCATGCAACAGGATATTCATGATTAGATCACTATTAGTAATGCAACAGGAGATTCATTATTAGCTCACTATTCATCATGCAACAGGAGATTCACTATTAGTTCAGTATTAGTTATACAACAGAAAAATTCACTATTAGTTCACTATTCATCATCTGACAGCAGATTCACTATTAGTTCAGTATTAGTTATGCAACAGGAAAATTCACTATTAGTTCAGCATTAGTCATGCAAGAGGAGATTCACTATTAGTTCACTATTATTCATGCAACAGGATATTCACTATTAGTTAACAATTAGTCATGCAACAGGAGATTCACTATAAGTTCACTATTAGTCATGCAACAAGAGATTCACTATTAGTTCACTATTAGCCATGCAAAAAGAAATTCACTAGTTCACTATTAGTTGTGCAACAGGTGATTCACTATTAGTTCACTATTATTCATGCAACAGGATATTCACTATTAGTTCACTATTATTCATGCAACAGGATATTCACTTGTTATGCGGTGCACTTTTATTTGTATTGCGTTGCAGCTTCACTCACTATTAGTTCACTATTAGCCATGCAACAAGAGATTCACTATTAGTCATGCAATAGGAAATTCACTATTAGTTCACTATTAATCATGCAACAGGAGAGTCACTATTAGTTCACTATTTGTCATGGAATATGAAATTCACTATTAGTTCACTATTAGTCATGCAACAGGGGATTCACTATTATGAAAAAAGATTCACTATTAGTTCACTATTAGTCATGCAACAGGAAATTCACTATTAGTTCACCATTACTAATGCAACAAGAGATTCACTGTTAGTTCATTATTAGTCCGGCATCTGGAAATTCACTATTAATTTAGTATTATTCATGCAACTTGAGATTCACTATTAGATCACTATTAGTCATGCAACAGGAGACTCACTATTAGTTTATTATTAGTCATGCAACATGAGATTTACTATTAGTTCACTATTCATCATGCAACAGGAGGTTCACTATTAGTCCACTATTAATCATGCAACAAGAAATTCACTATTAGTTCACTATTAGTCATGCAAAAGGAGATTCACTATTAGTAATGAAAAAGGAGATTCACTTAGTTCACTATTAGTCATGCCAAAGAAGATTCACCATTAGTTTACTATTAGTCACACAACAGGAAATTCACTATTAGTTCACTATTAGTCAGCAACAGGAGATTCGCTATTAGATATAAAACAGGAGATTCACTATTAGTCATGAAACAGGAGATTCGCCATTAGTTACTATTTATGCAACAGAAAATTCTCTATTACTTCACTATTAGTCATGCAACAGGATATTCACTATTACTTCACTATTAGTCATGCAAAGATTCACTATTAATTCACTATTAGTCATGCAACATGAAATTCACTATTAGTTTACTTTTAGTCATGCAGCAGGAGATTCACTATTGGCTCAGTATTAGTCATGCAACAGGAGATTCACTATTAGTTATGAAACAGGAGATTCACTGTTAGTTTACTATTAGTCATGCAATAGGAAATTCGCTATTAGTTCCCTATTAGTCAAGCAACAGGAGATTCACTATTAGTTCACTATTAGGCATGCAACAGGAAATTCATTGTTTATTCAGTATTCATTATGCAACAGGATGATTCACTATTAGTTATGAAAAGGGGGATTCACTATTAGTTCAGTATTAGTCATGCAACAGGAGATTCACTATTAGTCATACAATAGGAGATTCACTATTAGTTCACTATTAGTCATGTAATATGAGATTCACTATTAGTGCACTATTAGTCATGCAAGAGGATATTCACTATTAGTTCACTATTAGTCATGCAAGAGGATATTCACTATTAGTTCACTATTTGTCATGCAAGAGGATATTCACTATTAGTTCACTATTTGTCATGCAAGAGGATATTCACTATTAGTTCACTATTTGTCATGCAAGAGGAGATTCACTATTGGTTCACTAATCATGCAACAAAATATTCACTATTAGTTTACTATTAGTCTTGGAATATGAGATTCACTATTAGTTCACTATTCATCATGCAACAGGAGATTCACTATTAGTTCAGTGCCAGTACAGCGTACTGTGTACATTTTTAGGGCACACTGTAAGCAATAATAATAATAATAATAATAATAATATTCTGCATCTCCCTTCCTCATGTCTTCATTAAAATGTGTTTTGGTAAATTATCTGCAAGATTTGTATTTATTTATTAATTTTTTTGTGGTTTTATATACTGACATCATCTCTCTCTCTCTCTCTCTCTCTCTCTCTCTCTCTCTCTCTCTCTCTCTCTCTCTCTCTCTCTCTCTCTCATGAGAACAGTGTCCATGTTTAGCCCAGTTTCATATTTCCTAGGTCCTTAAATTTGTTTATATTCATCCTTGCATTGCTTCCTGACTATAATGCTTTTATTTATTGTTTTATTATATATTTTGGGTCAATATGAAAATTTATTGTGACAGGGATGCTGGGATTGCAATAAATCCTTTTAGAAAAGGATTAATTATAGTTTTGGATTCTTTGTTTTATCTGTGAATTTCAAATTATCCTTTCTCTCTCTGATATACTGGTAGGATTCTGATTGTCATTTCCAAATTGTATGGGTACCTTAGTATCCTTCACATATGGAGAGTATCCTTCATGCAAAGGATTGTATGTATGTAGGATTCTTTGTTTTATTTGTGAATTTCAAAGGATCCTTTCTATATATCTCGGTTTCAGTGAAGCCAAAATGCCCCCTTGGGGGGATGCATGCCAGGCCTATGGATAATCTATAGATTCGAAATCTTTTATATCTTGTGAAGGAACTGAGCACGTCCTGTGACAGTCGATGCCGAATAGACGTAACACCCCAACGGACGGGACATATCTTGACCACCTTTACGGTTCCTCCAGTTTCAGTAACAATTGCCTCTTCAAGCATTCCGTTACGGCTTATATCGGTGAATAATAGGATTACTGTTCTTTAAGGGGTTTGTTTTTAAAGGTTCCTTTTTAAAGGTTCCTTTTTAAGGAACCAAAGAACTTCAAAATGAGAGCGAAACTTTTCCAACGTTACTCGAAATGTTTTGGGGAATTGGAGAACCGTCGTTTCAGAGACAATTCCTTTTATTTTAAGTTCATCTGTGTCAGCTTAAGACCCAGGGAATGTCAGATAGAGTCACGTATAGTGAAATATTCATTGAAATGTTCATTCATTCCGGCTCTAATTTTTCCCTTTTTCTTTCACAGATTGATGTATAGAGCAGAGAAGAGAGGAGGAGGTCTGGCTCTACCCAATTAGAGCCTTTGCTGTTTAATCATTAGACAGGTAAGTTGGCACCAGTATTTATTAAAGTTAACCTTTCACTCAAAAGAGGCAAATTAACATTATTTGTTTATTTATTTATTCATTTATTTATTTGTTTGTTTATTTATCTATCTATTTATATATTGATTTATCTATTGATTTATCTAATTTATTTATTTATCTATTTAATCATTCACTTGTTTATTCATTTATTTAATCATTTATTGATTGATCGATTGATTGATTTATATATTTAATTATTTATTTATTTATTTATATTTATTTATCTATTTGTTTATTTATTTGGTTATTTATTTGTTTATTTATTTATCTATTTATTTATTTGTGTATTTATTTATTTATTTATCTATGTCTGTGATGCTTTGCTAAATAAAACAGCATCCTCTGCATATTCCAACTCTGACAAGATGAAAAATAAAGTAAATTTGATCTAAAGTTATCAAGTCATTCAGAAGCTTTTTATTTTTAATTCAATATTAAAATCCCCCCTTGAACACCCTTGAGATTTGACATAAAGTAAAGTTAAAGATAAAGTTAAAAATAATAAAGTGATTTTATCATATGTAGTTGATGCCAAGACTGATAATAATTCTTCTTTTTTATTTCACAGATCAAACTGGAAGAAGGGATCTGCTCTAAGCCTTCAATATCTTAAGTTTCAGGTGAGTGGTTATTATTATTATTATTATTATTATTATTATTATTATTATTATTATTATTATTATTATTATTATTATTATTATTATTATTATCCAGAAAGAAGTATGGGGAGGTTAGGTTAACATTTGGTTGACTTTTTTTTCACACCTTTTTCACCAGTAATTTACAATGTTTAGAACACTTGTCTGAGCAAGAGTAAAGTTCACAATATAGGTTGAATTCACACCTGTTGTGTTATGGTGTTGTGGTGTTGTAGTTTTTGAAGGTTATTTCACAACAGAGAAGAAGGTTCCTAGCATCAAAGCTTTCTCTTGGGTTTTCAGGATAGTCTTGGAGCGTCAGAATTTGTAGACTTTAGTAGATTTCCACCCACAAAATGTACGTTATCCTGATCTCTGCTGTGTTATTTTGCTGTAAAAGCAATAACAGCATTTTTAAGATCAATAATTGCAAGTGACAAGTCTGTTCTGCAATGCTGCACAGCCAACTCATTCTGCATCTGTTCATTTTTGCAGATTTGCAAGAATCCTGCACTGAAGGACCTCAAGAAGAGGAGGGTGACAAAGATGGTGAGTGTTCAATATAAATCTTGTTTTTTTTTCATAATTTTCCTTCTTTTTTCTCTTAAAATATTCAACTTAGGATAGGAATTAGTACCTTTACTTAACAGACACTTTATGATCCAGCTTTCTGATAGGTAACAAAGTCTGTTAAGTAACAAAGACCCTATAATATCACAGCCTGCACTTGAATACTTCCTAGATTTCTGGTTAAGGAACAGACCCTATTTAAAGCCAATGTTTGAAAATTTTCTAGATTTATGATATGGAACAAAGTCTGTTAAGGAACAAAGAGCCTATTAATAGCCTGCACTTGGGAATTTCACAGATTTCTGCTAAGTCTGTATGGCCCAAACTAGGGAGGCGTTATAGCCCATTATCCCACAAAGGTAGACTAGACTTTCCATAATGGTTTGGATGCTCTAAATAGACATAGACATAAATAGACATGAATAGACATAAAAATCAAATAATAAATGAAACATTCACAAAAATATTATTATAAAAGATTTGGAATGGGAGGGTTTAAGCTTCACTGACACTGAGATCATTAGAGAAATAGAGAGCTGTAGATCTATATGATGATTATTAGTTAATTATTATCGTAATGAGTTAATTATTATTGTATAATTAGGTTGAAAGTATATGTAAATTAATGTAAAATTCATTAAATATGGATGTCTTTTGTTGCCGAGGCTTCGAGCTCTGAGCTCAATTCGAGCCAATGTTCACTTCGATAATTCACAATATTTAAGTAATTTAGGACTATTTTACTGATTTATATCAATTTGAGCCTAATTAGCTTTAATTAGGTTGAAAATGTAAGTAAATTAACGTAATATTAAATATGGCCTTTTTCGCTCCTGGAACTTTGAGCTATGAGCCTAAATTGAGCCATGATTCAGTTCGATAATTCACAATATTGAAAAATTTGTGGAATCCATTCAGGTGTTGTAGACCTTTGAGAGTGTTTTGAGAGAGTACCAAGAGAAGTAGTTCACTGGAATTTGAAGAAAATACTTTTTCTTAGGTTCAAAAGGTCATATATAAGAAAAATTAGAAAAAAATTGATTAGGAATTTGAGAAAAAAAGGTTTTTCATAATTGCAAAAGGTCATATATAAGAAAAAAGTAGAAAACATGATTAGGAATTTGAGAAAAAAGTTTTTCATAATTCCAAAAGCTCATATATAAGAAAAAGTAGAAAAAAACGTAATTAGGAATTTGAGAAAAAGGTTTTTCATAATTCCTAAAGGTCATAATTAAGAAAAAAGGTCAAAAAACCTGATTAAACCAATGAAAAGGTCAAAATGAGGTCCAATACCTTTGAAGTATAGGCTGAATCATGTCAGGATGACTTAGGATTTAAAGGAGCTAAGAAAAAAAGTTGCATAGGATTGAGAAAGGATAGAAATCATTAAGTTTTCACAGACTGCAATGTGCGATAAATTTAGCATATTTAAGTAATTTTAAAAAATTAGGATATTATTATTAAAATGAAGCAAGTAACCTTTTATTTATTAAAAAAAATATATATGGAATGCTGCATCACTTCCTGCTGCTTGCAAGCAGGAATTGCTGTTATTCCGAAATCAATTCAAGAGAGAGAGAGAGAATTCTATATATCCCACACAAGCAAATCTGCCATCATGAGTTTTCGTAAAAGTTTATTTTATAAATACCCAGTTTTCACACCCAAAAGTATATAGTTAATGGAGTAATTAACAGAATTTAGTTTCCTTATGACTTGAAATAAGTTTAATTATTCATAACCCACCTTTCACTATCATTCACCATACAGGAAAGAAAACAGGTCTCCTATTCAGGGGGGCTCTCTAGCTAGTTGGGGCCAAGATACTTTTGGGGGGGGGGCCAAAATGACACAAAACTAATGTATCAATTCTGTAATGAGCAAAATATACTAATTCTTGAATGTATATATTACCTATGTGATTGAAGGAGAATGAAAGTATTAGTAATTAGTAAACCTGTATTTGAAATGATAGAGGTCAATTTTTAATAAATTTTCAATTTTTAGTATATGCAAATGTATTAAATACTTTAATGGAAGTTTCCTCATGGCCTTTTACTCAACATTAACTTAATTTCTATATTAAAATATAGTATAATAATATCCCTGTCATGTACAGTAAATATATAAAAATAGTTCATAATATCATCAATAACACAGAAGACTTTTGACCCTCCAAAACCTCTTCAAAATTCCAACCTATCTCATCATTCCCTCTTCTTCTTCATCATCTCTCACTGGAAAGGAACTCTAAAGTAACTCTAAGTAGCAGTAGCAAGTTGCATTGCACTTAACAATAGTTTCAATCACTTCATACATAAGTTAATAACATGAAGTTGGATTGAAATATCAAGAACAAAAATCGTTTGTCCTTAAAACCTACAACTGTAATTCTGCTTTTGACCACCAAAGGGGTATGAAGTTTAGCTACAAAGGGATTTATTTTCAAAAGGGGGCCACCGGTAGGGGGGCCAAGCATCTTGACTGGCAACCCAAAGCTTCCTCCAATGCTGTGAGTCCACCATACCCCTATCCATGCAGCAATTGCTGTGCAAAATGGCTGTGTGTGTGCAGCACAGCACCTCATTGCTGGCTGGGGTCCAGATTCTGCTCTGAACGTCTTGAGAACAGACGTAACGAGGACGCAAAATCATTCCTGTTCTTTGTGACTTTATTTATTTAGGAGTTTCACTTTGTTCCATCCCACCAGATAGAGGCTTCATCCAGCCCATGCTGGTGTTTTATTTATGGGCCACGCTGTACCTGCTTCACCAATGCAGTCAACCTCAGCAGCCTCCAAGGTACCGCAAGATGGTACTGTCAGTTTTGTACCTTTTCTAAGACCTTCCCATCCAATGTATTTAGCAATCCAGAATACCTCCTGTGACACTTATATTGGATGAAGAATACTGACTTAACCCCACAAATTCTCGATTAAAATGGCCACCCCTCCCCCCCCGGCTTTATTCATGGCATAAATTTGGGTGTGTAGTGGACCAGAAAGGGGTATAATTTTATCTGCACAAGGAAGGGAGGGAGGGGGTGAAGCTCCCTTTGTGAATCAGGCGGACCACTCACAGGATTGAATAGATGTCTTAGAAAGCCTTTCAGTTCAATGGATTAGAATTTGGATCCAATTTCTCAACAGAATTATCGTCAGTGCTGACAAAATAGATCACCAGAGGCCGACCCATGGGTACCGAGGAACATACGTTTTCCCCCTGGGGTCCCGTTCTGCTGGCTATGCCCTCAAAGTGCCCCTAATTCACAGATAATGAAGCTAGAATCTAGATTTAACATAGTTTATGCCTATTAAATCTAGATCTTCAATTTTGGATAATTGAAGAAGGAAAGTGACTGGTTTGGGGAGACATTTTTATTAAAATGCATAAAACAGGTGTCTCCTCCCACCTCCATAGTTCTCGTTTTGACTTAACACCTGCCCGTACTTGTAATTTTACATCTCTTGGTCTGTTGATTGTTGTGTATACAATGAAGAAGACACTTGCAGTTCCCTCCTTTCAAGAATCTGGCTCCATATTCTTCATAATCCTTTCATTAGTCGTCCATTTTCTATCCCGTCGTCTGCAGTTTCCTCTTTTGAAGCAGTTCTCCAGAATTAACGTTTCTTGTTACAACCTTTTTGTTATTTTTTTTTGTTCTTTGTTATATTTTACATAAAAAAGGTCATAAATGACCTCTTGCTTGCATCTTTATCCCTCTGCGCTTTCCTGCCTTTGCTCAAGCAAGGTCCTTGAAAGCAGTTTTTAGGTAGAATTCTCTGTACTGAGGAAAAATGGCTCTTGCTTGTGGCTACCTTTCCAAAGACACAGCGATCGATAGCAAGCGCTTTCAGCCACCTGCCATTTACACCTCACTTTCTCTTCTTTTTCTTGCACAGTGTCTGCTTGAGATCTTCCTTCTACACATTCTCTCTACATTTCTCATGATTTCCAACATTTCCGATGAGCTGCTCTCGAGTGTCAGTTGCACTCATTGCAAAGTCTCGATGAGACCAATGATTTGTAAGGACCCACATCACTGACCCTAAATTGCAATTTTCTGTTTTGATTTGCATTCTCCTCAGTCGTCTGTGCTTGCGGAAGCATCGTTGCTTCCTTGCTTGACCCTTTGCTGAACCGAGTTCGGGCGACTGGTGTTATAGGTCGGTCTTACTCTCAGGCAAATTTATTATTTGCACTTTATTTAATCAACGTTGCAATAGACAGAGAAAGGTTCATCGTCAGCCATCTTTATTAGAGTATTGTATTGTGCTTGAAAGCAAACCTTAATGAATTGGGAACTGTTAGGCTGCTTGTGTACAAATTGGTGGTCGTTATTGAGGTTTCCTTAGTTGACGTTCGTTTCTCTCTCTCTCTCTCTCTCTCTCTCTCTCTCTCTCTCTCTCTCTCTCTCAATTTTGGGCGCTTTTTATATTTTGGTATTTTAATATTTTACTTATTTACATTTTTCTTTATTTATTAGTTTGTAAATTTATCTATTTTTCTTTGAGTTCAGTATTAGTTATGCAACAGGAGATTCACTATTAGTTCAGTATTGGTCATGCAACAGGAGATTCACTATTAGTTCAGTATTAGTCTTGCAACAAGAGATTCACTATTAGCTCATTATCAGCCATGCAACAGGAGATTCACTATTAGTTCACTATTAGTCATGCAACAGATTCACTATTAGTTCACTATTAGTCATACAACAGGAAATTCACTATTAGTTCACTATTCATCATGCAACAGGATATTCACTATTAGTTCACTATTAGCCATGCAACAGGAGATTCACTATTAGTTCACTATTAGTCATGCAACAGGAGAGTCACTATTAGTTCAGTATTAGTCATGCAACAGGAGATTCACTATTAGTTCAGTATTAGTCATGCAACAGAGATTCACTATTAGTTCACTATTAGTCATGCAACAGGAGATTCACTATTAGTTCACTATTAGTCATGCAACAGGAGATTCACTATTAGTTCACTATTAGTCATGCAACAGGAAATCCACTATTAGTTCACTATTCATCATGCAACAGGAGATTCACTATTAGTTCACTATTCATCATGCAACAGGAGATTCACTATTAGTTCACTATTAGTCATGCAGCAGGAGATTCACTATTAGTTCACTATTCATCATGCAACAGGGAATTCACTATTAGTTCACTATTAGTAATGCAGCAGGAGATTCACTATTAGTTCACTATTCATCATGCAACAGGAAATTCACTATTAGTTCACTATTAGTCATGCAACAGCAGATTCACTATTAGTTCACTATTAGTCATGCAGCAGGAGATTCACTATTAGTTCACTATTCATCATGCAACAGGAGATTCACTATTAGTTCACTATTAGTCATGCAACAGGAGATTCACTATTAGTTCACTATTAGTCATGCAACAGGAGATTCACTATTAGTTCACTATTAGTCATGCAACAGGAGATTCACTATTAGTTCAGTATTAGTCATGCAACAGGAGATTCACTATTAGTTCACTATTAGTCATGCAACAGGAGATTCACTATTAGTTCAGTATTAGTCACGCAACAGGAGATTCACTATTAGTTCACTATTAGTCATGCAACAGGAGATTCACTATTAGTTCAGTATTAGTCATGCAACAGGAGATTCACTATTAGTTCACTATTAGTCATGCAACAGGAGATTCACTATTAGTTCAGTATTAGTCATGCAACAGGAGATTCACTATTAGTTCAGTATTAGTCATGCAACAGGAGATTCACTATTAGTTCAGTATTAGTCATGCAACAGGAGATTCACTATTAGTTCACTATTAGTCATGCAACAGGAGATTCACTATTAGTTCACTATTAGTCATGCAACAGGAGATTCACTGTTAGTTCACGAAAGTAGGGATGGAAATAAGGGACAAAACATCCTGTAGGAAGGTCCAAAAAAATCCTGTAGGAAGGTCCAAAAAATCCTGTAGGAAGGTCCAAAAAAATCCTGTAGGAAGGTCCAAAACATCCTGTAGGAAGGTCCAAAAAATCCTGTAGGAAGGTCCAAAACATCCTGTAGGAAGGCCCAAGAAATCCTGTAGGAAGGTCCAAAACATCATGTAGGAAGGCCCAAAAAATCCTGTAGGAAGGTCCAAAAAATCCTTTAGGAAGGCCCAAAAAATCCTTTAGGAAGGCCCAAAAAATCCTGTAGGAAAGTCCAAAAAATCCTGTAGGAAGGCCCAAAAAATCTTGTAGGAAGGTCCAAAAAATCCTGTAGGAAGGCCCAAAAAATCCTGTAGGAAGGTCCAAAACATCATGTAGGAAGGCCCAAAAAATCCTGTAGGAAGGTCCAAAAAATCCTGTAGGAAGGCCCAAAAAATCCTGTAGGAAGGCCCAAAAAATCCTGTAGGAAAGTCCAAAAAATCCTGTAGGAAGGTCCAAAAAATCCTGTAGTAAGGTCCAAAAAATATTGTAGGAAGGCCCAAAAAATCCTGTAGGAAGGTCCAAAAGATCCTGTAGTAAGGTCCAAAAAATCCTGAAGGAAGGCCCAAAAAATCCTGTAGGAAGGTCCAAAGCATCCTGTAGGAAGGTCCAAAACATCCTGTAGGAAAGTCCAAAAAATCCTGTAGGAAGGTCCAAAAAATCCTGTAGTAAGGTCCAAAGCATCCTGTAGGAAGGTCCAAAACATCCTGTAGGAAAGTCCAAAAAATCCTGTAGGAAGGTCCAAAAAATCCTGTAGTAAGGTCCAAAAAATCTTGTAGGAAGGCCCATAAAATCCTGTAGGAAGGTCCAAAAGATCCTGTAGTAAGGTCCAAAAAATCCTGAAGGAAGGCCCAAAAAATCCTGTAGGAAGGTCCAAAGCATCCTGTAGGAAGGTCCAAAACATCCTGTAGGAAGGTCCAAAACAACCTGTAGGAAGGTCCAAAAAATCCTGTAGGAAGGCCCAAAAAATCCTGTAGGAAGGTCCAAAAAATCCTGTAGGAAGGTCCAAAAAATCCTGTAAGAAGGCCCAAGAAATCCTATAGGAAGGTCCAAAAAATCTTGTAGGAAGGTCCAAAAAATCCTGTAGGAAGGCCCAAAAAATCCTGTAGGAAGGTCCAAAAAATCCTGTAAGAAGGCCCAAGAAATCCTATAGGAAGGTCCAAAAAATCTTGTAGGAAGGTCCAAAAAATCCTGTAGGAAGGCCCAAAAAATCCTGTAGGAAGGTCCAAAAAATCCTGTAGGAAGGTCCAAAAAATCCTGTAAGAAGGCCCAAGAAATCCTATAGGAAGGTCCAAAAAATCCTGTAGGAAGGCCCAAAAAATCCTGTAGGAAGGTCCAAAAAATCCTATAGGAAGGTCCAAAAAATCCTGTAGTAAGGTCCAAAAAATCTTGTAGGAGGGCCCAAAAAATCCTGTAGGAAGGTCCAAAAAATCCTGTAGGAAGGCCCAAAAAATCCTGTAGGAAGGCCCAAAAATCCTGTAGGAAGGCCCAAAAATCCTGTAGGAAGGCCCAAAAAATCCTGCAGGGAGACGCACAAAATCCTGTAAGAAGGTCCAAAACATCCTGTAAGAAGGTCCAAAAAATCCTGTAGGAAGGTCCAAAAAATCCTGTAGTAAGGCCCAAAAAATCCTGTAGGAAGGTCCAAAACATCCTGTAGGAAGGTCCAAAAAATCCTGTAGGAAGGTCCAAAAAATCCTGTAGTAAGGCCCAAAAAATCCTGTAGGAAGGTCCAAAACATCCTGTAGGAAGGTCCAAAAAATCCTGGAGGAAGGTCCAAAAAATCGTGTAGGAAGGTCCAAAACATCCTGTAGGAAAGTCCAAAAAATCCTGTAGGAAGGTCCAAAAAATCCTGTAGTAAGGTCCAAAACATCCTGTAGGAAGGTCCAAAAAATCCCGTAGGAAGGTCCAAAAAATCCTATAAGAAGGTCCAAAACATCCTGTAGGAAGGTCCAAAAAATCCTGTAGGAAGGGCCAAAAAATCCTGTAGGAAGGTCCAAAAAATCCTGTAGGAAGGTCCAAAAAATTCTGTAGGAAGGTCCAAAAAATCCTGTAGGAAGGCCCAAGAAATCCTGTAGGAAGGCCCAAAAAATCCTGTAGGAAGGTCCAAAAAATCCTGTAGGAAGGTCCAAAAAATCCTGTAGGAAGGTCCAAAAAATCCTGTAGGAAGGTCCAAAAAATCCTGTAGGAAGGTCCAAAAAATCCTGTGGGAAGGCTCAAGAAATCCTGGAGGAAGGCCCAAAAAATCCTGTAGGAAGGTCCAAAAAATCCTGTAGGAAGGTCCAAAAAATCCTGTAGGAAGGGCCAAAAAATCCTGTAGGAAGGTCCAAAAAATCCTGTAGGAAGGTCCAAAAAATCCTGTGGGAAGGCTCAAGAAATCCTGGAGGAAGGCCCAAAAAATCCTGTAGGAAGGTCCAAAAAATCCTGTAGGAAGGTCCAAAAAATCCTGTAGGAAGGTCCAAAAAATCCTGTAGGAAGGTCCAAAAAATACTGTAGGAAGGTCCAAAAAATCCTGTAGGAAGGCCCAAAAAATCTTGAAGGGAAAGCTGAAATCTTGAAATCTCAGAAGAAACTTCATTATTCTTGATTTATTCTTCATTATTCTTGATTTATTCACCCGACCTTTGTCACATCTTCATCCATTTCCTCTTTGAACAGAATTCCTCCTTCAATAGAGTCTGGTTTCAATTCCATCCAGAATTCCTTCATATTTCTCCTTTTCACTATCAGTTTTTTGTACTTTTATTTTTGTACTTCCATCTTTATCATCATCTCCCAGTAAACGGCAAAATTGATGATCATCATTTTCTAGTCTTCATCTCTCCCAGTTCCCTCATTTATCAAACTTTTTATGTCTAAACATCAAATCATTTTGGTCAACTTTCATTGAGCTTATTATCCCAAAGACTCACCTGATATTATATGCAATTCTTTTAATACCACAGACAAGTCTATTTCAAGTTGATAAATCAGAACACCTATTGTGATACACTGACATTACACAGACAATTTGATTACCACAGACAAACACAGACAAATCTATTTCAAGTTGATAAATCAGAACACCTATTGTGATATACTGACATTACACAGACAATTTGATTACCACAGACAAACACAGACAAATTTATTTCAAGTTGATAAATTGCATCAGAACGCCTATTGTGATACACTGACATCACACAGACAATTCTGACTGAACCCCTGCAAAACCTGGGACCCAAATGCCCCCACTCTCATGGCTGTGCCCCGGGCATGAAGTTAGGTCTGTAGTGGACAAGACTGAGTAAAAGTAATTAACCTTTGATTCCTGAACAAATCTGCCATTACACCCTAATACCCAGCAAAGGTAGACGAGACTTGCCGTCACGGTTCGGATGCCATGAATAGACACAAATAGACACAAATAGACACAAATGATCATAAATAGACATAAATAGACCCAAAGAGCAAATAATAAATGAAATATTGATAAAAATATAAACGATTTGGATTCTAAAGATTATCCAAAGGCCTAGAATGCATACTTCCAAGGGGGCATTTGAGGGCATTTTGGCATCGCTGAAACTGAGATATATAGGAATATATAGACTTATAGACTTATACCAATTAATTTCCGCCATTAAAAAACATATTTTAGGAAGGAAATCTATAGAATTTAAGGCCATTTGCGTTTAATTAAGTCAATTTTACTTCTTAGAAGAAGTCTGATTCAAGACACGTGAATCGGACGATGAATCACGATATTTACGTAATTAAGGACTGTCTGACTGATTTCTGTTAATTCAAATAACTAATTAGCTTAATTATCATTAATTATATAATAATAATAACGTGAAATGAATGAAATATGGCCGTTTTTCGTCGCCGATTCGCCGAGATTCGAGCCTGGTTCGAACAGTTCCATTGGTTCGATAATTCACGATATTTACGTAATTTAGAACTATTTGACCGATTTAGATCAGTTAATGAGACTAATTATCGTTAATTAGGTTGAAAATATATGTCAATTAACGTAAACCTCATTAAATATAGCGATTTTTGTTGCTGATTCACGAGACTCGAGCCTGGTTCGAGCTATGATTTGGTTCGATAATTCAAGAAATTTACGTAATTTCGGACTGATTGACTGACTGGGATCAATTTATACGACTAATTAGCTTAATTAACATTAATAATATAATAAAATTAACGTAAGATTCATTAAATAGAGCCATTTTTGTTACTGCTTCGAAGAGACTCGAACCTGGTTCGAACATGTGTTCGGTTCGATAATTCTCGGTATTCACGTCATTTCGGACTATTTTACCGATTTAGATCAAATTATGAGACTATTTAGCGTTAATGAGGTTGGAAATATATGTCAATTAACGTAAATCCATTAATTATGGCCGTTTTTAGTTGCCGAATTGGTAAAATATTCGGTAATTACGTGAATATCGTCATATCGTCGAACCGAACAACTGTTCGAACTTGGCCATAAATAATTAATTTTACGTTAATTCACTTATATCATTAGTGATAATAAAGCTAATTAGTTATTTAAATCAACCCAAATCAGTCAGAGAGTCCTTAATTACGTGAATCTCGTGATTCATCGTCCGATGATTCACTTCAGTGTCCAAACCAGAAGTCTTCTGGAAATTTGAAATCTACTTATTTAGGCGGAAATGGCCTTAAATTCTATATATTTCCTATCCAAAATATGTTTTTTAATGGCAGAAATTGATTTGTATAGATCTATAAGTCTTTATGTTCCTATATATCTCGGTTTCAGCTATGCCAAAATGCCCCCTTGGGAGGATGTAGTCTAGGCTTATGGTTAATCTTTAGAGTCCAAATCTTTTGAATTTTTGTGAATATTTCATTTATTTGATTTTAGGTCTATTTAGAGCATTGATAGTGAGGTTCTGATAGTGTCATAGCCACTGTACCACCAAGATGTAGTACACAATACCAGATATTACAATGATAGTCAAGTCGTCTCACGATACCCCAAGATCTAGTGCACAATACCAGAAATTACATTGACAGTGAGGGCATCTGATAGTGTCATAGGCACTGTACTCCAATATCTAGTGTACAATACCCAAATTTACTTTGATAGTGAGGTTATCTGATAGTGTCTTAGTCACTGTACCCCCAAGATCTAGTGACAATACCAGAATTTACACTGATAGTGAGGTCATCAGATAGTGTCATAGTCACTATACCACCAAGATATAGTGCTGTACCTCTCTGTCTGTCCCATTTGTTACCATATATATTCTACGTCAAAAATCACATTGGATAAAGAACACTGATTTGACCCCCACAAATTCAGGGTCGAAATGCCCACTCTCCTGCCCTTGCTCAGGGCATCAATTTAGGTCTAGTGGACAGAAGATTGACATATTAAAATCTAGACAAGGAAGGGAGGGGGCGAACACCCGTCTCCCTCTCTCGGTCATTGCCGAAATTGATTGACGGAGGCCCGGGGGGGGGGTGCCGAGAAACCAACAGAACACCCCAATGGACGGAATATATCTCGACGACCTTTATAGTGCCTCCTGAAGTATTCCGTTAAGTCTTATATAAGTTAATAATAGGAATACTTTTCTTTTTAGGGTTTATTTTTAAGGTTTCTTTTTAAGGTCTCTTTTTTAAGGTTTAAGGTTCCTGGTTCCTTTGGAAGGTGAAGATAAACAGCAGTTTGGCTGAAAGTCTTTTTGTATATTGGAATTAAAGTGCCGTCTCTCACATGCAAGGAACAGCACATATATCAGTTTAAATGCTTCTTGACTGGAGCTGAAAGTTTGAAGTCTGTTTTCTTGATTCATTTATTCATTTTGGCATTCACACCTTCCCTGTGTCTTCACAGATGTGGCCTTTTCACAGACATGGCATCGCTTTTACCCCCTTCATCATCATCAGTCTCGTCTTCATACTTCTTCTTCTTCAGCGTCCATCTTTGGTCTCATCAACCTCATCGACATCTCCATCAATTTCTTCCTTCTTGTGGTTCATAATAAAAGTGTTCAACTGTGCTTGATGTTAAGGATAAGAATTCAACACACTTTTATAGACTTTAATAGATTTTCACAGACTTTGAGTTCAACAGAATTTGTAGACTTTAATAGATTTTCACAGAATTCGTGTTCAACAGAATTTGTAGACTTTAATAGATTTTCACACACAAAATGTACATTATCCTGATCTCTGCTGTTACGTTGCTGTTTTTGCTGTAAAGACAATCAAAGTGTTTATATAAGACAGATTATTGCAAGTGACAAGTCTGTTCTGCAATGTTGCACACCCAACTCATTCTCTGCCTGTTACTTTTTGCAGATCTGGAAGAATCCTCCACTGAAGGACCTCAGCAAGATGATGATGATGATGGTGAGTGTTCAGTATAAATTTTATATTTTTCTTCATTTTCCTTCTATTTTCTCTCATAATATTCAACGTAAGATAGGAATTAGCATCTCTGCTTAACAGACACTTTATGATCCAGCTTTCTGATAGGTAACAATGTCTGTTAAGGAACAAAGACCCTATTTTAGAGCCTCTACTTGAATACTTTCTAGATTTATGATAAGGAACAAAGTCTCTTTATACACTTTATTATTTTACAGATTTCTGTTAAGGAACAGAGTCTGTTAAGGAACGCAGACCCTATAATGTCACAGCAAGCACTTTCTTCTTCTTCTTCTTCTTCTTCTTCTTCTTCTTCTTCTTCTTCTTTATTTCATGGAGAGATTTTGAATGAATTGTTCAAGGGGAACTGGAATGGATTGCCAAAGGGGAATGGGAATGGATTGCTAAAGGGGAATGGGAATGAATTGCTAAAAAGGAATGGGAATGGATTGCTAAAGGGAAATGGGAATGGCTTGCTAAAGGGGAATGGGAATGGATTGTTCAACAGGAATTGGTATGGATTACCAAAGGGGAATGGGAATGGATTGTTACAGCACAAGGATGGGAGAGAGAGAGAGAGAAGCAATCCAACTCACTCTCCAACTCACTAAAACTCACTCTCAACTCTCAAACTCACTAAAACTCACTCCCAACTCTCCAACTCACTACCCACTTGCCAACTCACTTAAAATCCCTACCCAACTCTCCAACTCACTACAACTAATCCTCCAGCTCACTAAAACTCACTACCCAGCCCTCAAACTCACTCTCCAACTCACAAAAACTCCATCCCCAACTCTCAAACTCACTAAAACTCCCTCTCCAACTCACTCTCCAAATCACTAAAACTCACTCTCCAACTCTCCAACTCACTAAAACTCCCTCCCCAACTCTCAAACTCACTAAAACTCCCTCCCCAACTCACTAAAACTCACTCTCCAACTCACTAAAACTCACTCTCCAACTCACTAAAACTCACTCTCCAACTCACTAAAACTCACTCTCAACTTTCAAACTTACTAAAACTCACTCCCCACTCTCCAACTCACTAAAACTCCCTCCTCAACTCTCCAACTCACTAAAACTCACTCTCCAACTCACTCTCCACTCTCAAACTCACTCTCCAACTCACTAAAACTCCCTCCCCAACTCACTACAACTCACTCTCCAACTCACTAAAACTCACTCCCAGCCCTCAAACTCACTCTCCACCTCACTAAAACTCCCTCCCCAACTCTCAAACTCTCTAAAACTCACTCTATATAAATGGTATATCTCCATCAAATTTTGCTGCTTCTTTCCCAACATTCTTAGCTTTAAGGAAACAGCTTTTTGTCTTACATGAATAATTGTGTCTCGTTTAAATTTCTCAGCTTGTATGTCCAGTAAATTTCCCAATAAGTTGCATATGAAATAGCATATCTCCATCGAATTTTGCTCCTTCTTTCCCATCAAATTTTGCTGCTTCTTTCCCAACATTCCCACCTTTCAAAAATCTCCATCAAATTTCTCTGTATACCTTGTCTCTCCTTTAAATTTCTCAGCGTGTATGTCCAGTAAATTTCCCAATAAGTTGCATATGAAATGGCTTCATTTGTCTTCTCTATCTTGTACAGTCCATTAGTATAGCATGACTGACCAGCAAACAGTAACTTGCCTTACCTAGTAACTCATCTACAAGTGTAGCATTACTAAGCAGTATCAGTAGCAGCTTTCAGTTCAGCTAGTATTCACAGCATTAGTAAGCAGAATTACCAGTTGCCTTTAGTTCATCCAGCATTCTCTTCTAGTGTAGCATTAGCAAGTAGCTAGTGTATATAGAAGTACAATTACTTGCACTATATATAGTGTTGTATGATGTCTAGTAGCATGTCTAGTAGCATTGCTTACTTTAATTAATCAGTAGAAAGTATTAATATGTCTCTCTCTCGTTCCAGGAGTAATTGAGGCTGGGGATCTGATCCCTGGCCAGTTGTGGAGGAGTTCATAAGGACCTTCCAACCTCTCCTACCCACTGCACCACCTGCCTTCTTGGCCCACTTCCACCAAAATTCATTGGAGATATCTTAACAGGCAACTCATGGCAACTGTCCATCCAGGGGTATATATAGAAGGTGAACTCAAGGAGCCCCCATCAGTCTCTAGTGAGCTGTCACAGGAGTAACATGTCTCTCTGCTGGTGCTGTCTTGGGCAGCCAGTATTCTCTGTATATGATCTGTGATGTCTGTGTGACCTTTGGTTAAATAAAACCCTCTAATGCAGTTTGCTTGTCATTCAGTACCTCATTGAATTTCCATTCAGCTGATAATTATCAGGAATTTCACCATTCAATTCATCAGGATAATTAAATAATTATGAATACTTGACAGTTTATTTAAAAAGGAACCATTACAATAAGAGTACCATTACATAAAAAAGAACCTACATAAGAGTAGCATTACATTGTCAAATTTAGAGGGCCCATTCCAGACCCCAAACCACATTCCCCCCAACCCCAGCCAGGTCTAGTGCCAGGTCCAGGTCCAGGGCCACAGCTCCATCCCCACAAAAAAAAAAAAAAAAAAAAAAAAAAAAAAATAAAAAAATCTAAAATTTGATTAAATTTGAGTGTATAAGTTGAGGCATCCAGAAAAGGTTTTTTTTTACTGCCCTGGATTACCGGCATCTTATTTAGGTTTTGAAGGTTACCGGCGACCCTCTTGCCTCTCCTCGTTCTCTTGATATCACCTGGGTTCCATTTTGCTCTCTCTCTCTCTCTCTCTCTCTCTCTCTCTCTCTCTCTCTCTCTCTCTCATCTCTCTCTCTCTCTCTCTCTCTCTCTCTCTCTGGGTTGCAACATCAGGATCAATCTGTAAACAAAGACAAATATTACTAAAACATTTCAATAAGGACAACTAAAGTGTCATTACACTGAAAATAAAAACCATTATTACAACAGTTCAATAAGGACAATTACTAAAGTGTCATTACACTGAAAACTTTACAGAGAGAGAGAGAGAGAGAGAGAGAGAGAGAGAGAGAGAGAGAGAGAGAGAAATACAAATTACTACAAAGGTTCCAGTAAGAGAAACTACTTAATATATTTATATTGTATCACTGGAAATTCCATGCACACTGAAGGGGGTGCAGAGAGAGAGAGAGAGAGAGAGAGAGAGAGAGAGAGAGAGAGAGAGAGAGAGAGAGAGAGAGATGAAACCTAAACACCAAGTTCACCTGAATTTTCCTATAGTGTGATCAAAATCACTGTTACAAATATTGTACTTGAGTAGCCATGGACTAACACTGGATAATACCTTATTCAATCACATATACAAAAATCTAAACACTACACTTCAACACTTAATGAAATTCACAAACAGGATTATTTGAAATAATCAAAATCTTTGGATGTCAAGAGGACAGAAGCCTGTGAACCACTTGTACACATCAGGTTACAAAAAGACTTTGTAACACCAATATGAAATATCTAAAATGAATGACAGTACTTTATACATGTGTATTCAGTGGAAGGGTACCAGCATCCATGGAAAGCAAAAATGAAATACACTGCATCCCTGGGAGTCAATCTTCTAAAACTTTCTCATTTCGAGTTGTGCTTATATCGAGCTATGCTCAGTTCTATGATGTTACGAAGACGTAAGAAATTTTTGAAAATTTCATCTCATTCTTTATGTATGCTTTGTGTGAGCACATACGTCAGCATTAAGTGTTCTGTGTTCAAAAGTCAAGGAAGAAACTGAAAACACTACTTCGGAAGCTAATGGAGTATTAGGAGAGTTTTACCCATGAATAACTGAGAAAATAAATAAATGTAAATAAATAAAATATGAAAATTAATAAAATAAATTAATAAAAATAAATTAAACCTACCAAATAAATAAATAAATAAACTGAGAAATCAAGTAAAAATGCACAGTATTTTATAAAAACCTAAGCTTTATCTTAGGCATAAAGCCATCATAATTCGAGAGAAAACCACAGGCTAGGCTTAAGTTTACGATATGGATGACTGAAGCTTGCCTTAATAGAGCCCACAAGTGCCTGTATTTTTAAAACCACTATTCAGGAAAAAAAAAAACTATGCTCCACCATACACGAACAGGAATATATACTCAATTTGCGTAAAAGCTAGGCTACACCATATACGAAAGGGAAAATTTACTGTGTTGTACAGTTGCCATCTCACAAATGCATAAATGCAGCTGGGAAAAATATATATTTATAAGAAAAGTCTGACTTCCGAGCCAAGTGGACATGAAGGAAGGAGCCCTTAATGGAAAATGCCCTGAACTCATGAAGATTTAACAATAATCATTTATGGAAGCAGCAGATATATGACACAGTTATTCAGATGACAGTTGTACCAGTAAACTGTTGTATCTGGACTACCAGAGGGCAGCACAAGAATGGAACATAAAAGTTAGGCCAAAGGTCACGTGCTGGGACCAACGAGGGCATTCGACATCGAAAGAGAAACCGAGGGTAAAAGGATTTTAGAGGTGTTAACAAGAAGAAAACCTCACAACTGCACTATGAGAAACATGTTATGAGAAAGTGGAATGCATAAGAGATTCTTATGAATGGAGATACAGTAAAATGAATCAAAGGGATTGCAGCTTGGGCTGAAAGAGTGCTGATAAGAACCATACGTAATTCATACAGTGCACAACACAAGAAAGAAAAGGGGAACGTATTATACAGCACTTCCAAATGGCTTTCAAGGGGATAAAATGTGTTTTGATGGAGGGCTAGGTTAGGTTAGTAAATAATTACAGACTGCTAAAAACACAAACTGATATAGTCGAGTTCACAACTGGTGGACATGAAAGGACAGTTTTGAAGCTACAAGAGGTATGGAAGAAAACCCCTATTTGTGGAGCTAATCCAAATTATGCTGGGGTTGAATGGAAGGCACAGTACAATCCTGACAATATTGCAGTGACTTGGAGTACAAGAAATCAGGGGATGGTGTAAGGCTAACCTGCCAACTTCCTTGGTATGCAAATATGAAGGAAAACTACCACTGTGTAAGCAATGATCTACACACTGTTACAACAGACAAAGCAAAAATTCAGCCTGAGGTGTTCGTTTTGTATAGGCAACCATGAATCTACCACAGTCATTAAGACTGTTCTAACATCAAACAGGTGGAATCATCACTTGAGAAGGTTTCTGCTGTAAATTCTAGAATTGCAGAACACTTGCTTCTATCCACCAAGGACTTTCCTTCTCTTCATCACTGATACCCTACCCCAAAATACCACCAACACCATACCTCAAAAAGGAAGTGCTATCAAAATCATAACAGTTGAAATGAAAAAGTAAAAAGACCCACGTGAGAGTACAACCACAGAACCGACTGGAAAAATTGATGCTGATTACGAAGCCTCGGACACAGTTGTAATCCCTATAAAAGTAACGAAAGGCAAAATGAAGTAGGAATAATAATATACAAATGTGGGGAGAATAAAATCTCATCATTAGCATTTGTGTCAACTATCTCCCTATCCATTAGAGCAGTTTTTGATAACCCCAGCTGAGAGCACAAGAAAGGAGAAATGAATGTATTACTCAGTACTTCCCCAATGACTCTGAAGAGGGCAGAACAGCGAGTTTCAATTACACAGGACATTCTGTGTGAGTGCTGTGCTTGGTAGCAAAAGTAGTATGGTAACTGCTTAAAAACAGTGTACCTTTCACAACTGGGGGGACATAAGGGGGAAGTTTTAAACCTATGCGAGGCCAGGGAGAAACCTAACATTTTTGGAGCTAATTCAAACTATGTTCGGGTTGAATAGATGGCAAAGAAGTACCCTAACGTAAGTGAATTGACATGGAATAAGAGGAGCAGATATAAAACAATGCAGGTCACTCATTAGGTCAAGACCAAACAATCGTCCTCTCTCAGGAAAACTGTCACTTTGGGGGAGGATAATACAATAAATTCCAGAACTGGAGACCTTCCTATTTCTAGCCTATGGACAATACATATGGCACAGATAAAGCACAGCCTCTATGAACCTAAGACTTTTGCGGTACCTCTTATCCCAATATCACCAACGGCATATAACATAAAGGAAGCATTCATTACCCTTTCAGAAACTGCTTGAAATGCACGAGCAATAAGAGACACCAGAAGGCAACCGCAATAATTACAGGACAAAGAAGAGAAGGCATATGAGGACTTAGGAGTATACATGCTCGCACTACGAGTAAACGATATTTGTTCAGCGTTATGGACCCAGCAAAACTTGACCTACTAAGGAACTTCTCACTTTCACTTGCAGATAAGATCGACAGGGGACTGTGCTGTAGCCCCAGGAAAGTTCATCCTGGCAATAGGAGGCGATACCGAGCGTGAATGAAGTCATTCAAGCAGTGCTCTGAAATTTACCTACTGGCTTCGGAGAAAGCAAGTCTGTCCGAAGAGACGAAAGTAGCCGTGTTACTGAATATTGCTGGCGATGAATTACTACAAACTGACAATTCGTCCAAGTTTCCAGCAGCACCCTAGTCCAGCTAAAGTCCTACAAAATGTTCTTCAGAAGTTCAATGACTACACTGCCCACCCCCCCCCCCAAATTCTCTGCAGATACAAGTTCAGGAAGTGTGTGCAAAAGTCAGATGAATCACTTGAAAATGATGTAACTAGGCTTAAAATTTTGGTCAAGGGGCTGCAACTATGGAAACCAAAACAATGCCCAGTTGCAAGATGAAATAGTATTTAGATGTGCTGATGATAAATTACGCTGGAAAATATTTGAAGTTGAGGACCTAACCTTGCAGAAAACTCTCGATGTTTGCATTGCATACCATGCTAGTAAACGGCAGATGGATGTCTAAAAAGGAGAAGTCCCATTCTGTTGAGCCTAGGCCTGGCGAAGACGTTGCTAAATTGAAGCAGAAGTCAAGAAAAGAAAAGTATGACAGGCCTACACCTAAATTTAGTCTGATCTGTACCATAGACCTAACTTTAAGCAAGAAGGAGCAGAAAATTCTAACAAGTTCTCGTCAACTGTGAAAAACTGGCGTACGTGTAAATGTTATGGTGAAAAACAAATATAAGAAATAAACGTCCAGCAAATGGAAAAACATGCACCAGATGTTGTAAGCTCAATCACTTTGCTGCAAGATGCAATAGTAAGAACATTCATTGCTGATCACAGTGAATCTGGTAGTTCAGAAACAGAATATTTACTAAAATAGTCTACAAAAAGAGATAAATTGATCAAGTCAGTCTTGGAAATTAACGGTCTGGTAATCAAATTCCAAACAGATTGTGGAGGTAGTGTAAATGTAATTCCTAAGCATCTGATACCTGATGTTCCACTGACGCTTCGGGGATAATACTTCAGAAGTATGGACATTGTCTACTGTGAAACCATTAGGCAAGTGTAGCTTAGTGATGAGGAACAGTAAGATTAGAAAGAAAAATTCTGTTGAATTCCTAGTTGTGAAAGGAAAAACCACACCCTTATTAAGCAAGCGTACTTCAGAGCAGATGGGACTCGTTACAGTGAATTACAAAAAGACTTCTGTCACTACTGACATTTTTAGTAAATATGATGTTTTTAATGACGAAGTAGGGACTTTTAATAATATTGTTCACTCGACAGAAGAACAACCAAGTTGTAATCCCCAGTTGTAGGGTACCCATTAACCTTACGAGTAGAGAAAAAACTCAAAGAGATGGTACACCTGAATATTATTGAAATGGTGGATGAACCGACAGAGTGGATAAGTCGCTTAGTGGTTGCTGAGAAAAAGTCAAGAGAGTTTACAGTTCGTACAGACCTGCAAACTCTAAATAAGGTGCTAAAAATGGAACATCATCCTATTCATATAATTGATGATATTTTGCCAGAATTGTCTAAGGCTAAGGTATTTTCATCTTTTGATTTAGGTAGTGGCATTGTGTACTTTGTGAAGAATCTAGTTTGTTAACTACATTTCAAACGCCCTTTGGTTTGTATAAATGGCCAAGATTACCATTTGCATTAAATGTAAGTAGTGAGATTTTTCAGAAGCAACTACAGTTGAATCTTGAGGACCTTGGTGGAGTTGTATGAATACCTGATGGCATTTTACTGTGTGGCGTTGGAAGCAGTGAAAGATCATGACATTAAGATTAAGGCAGGTAAATTCTTGGAAAGGTGCCCGGTTAAAGGAATAAAATTGAAAGAGTCTAAAGCAGTACTTAGGAAAACTTAGGTATTGTGTCTAGGTCACGAAATCAAAAGTAAAGGTCTGGTGGCTGATCCTAAAAAGATAGAACCTATTGTAAACATGGAAGCACCAACTGATGCCTCAGGTGTCAAGAGACTAGCAGGCATGGTTAACTATTTTGAGTCGATTTCTACCAAATTTATCTATTCTAATAAAGCCTATAATAAGTCGGCTAACACAACAAGATGTTGAATGGGAGTGGGCTATTAAGGAAGAGAAAGCATTTAGTAAGTTCAAAAAACTAATGACTAGTACTCTTGTATTACAGTACTGTGATCCAAAGTTAGATCTTGTTATCCAATGTGGCGCTTTCCAGAGCGGTCTAGGTTCTGTAATATTACAAAGTGGTAAACCTATTGCCTATGCAAGTCTTGCTATGACTGAAACTGAAAAATGTTAGGGTCAAATTGAAAAGGAAACTTTAGCAATTGTCTTTAGTCTTAAGAAGTTTCATCAATACGTGTATGGTCGAACCGTAGTAATTGAAAGTGATCATAAACCTAACCTAACCTAACCCATTAAAACCTCTGTACAGAGCACCTACGAGACTCAAGGGATGTTGCTTAATATTCTGCAAATAATATGATGTTGAAATTGTACATGGGAAGGGTAAGGACATGTTTCTTGCTGACACATTACCAAGAATCATTTTTACCACTACACAGTCATAAGACTGGGACTGAACATGTAAATATGCTAGATTATTTGCCTATTAGAAAGGAACGTCCTGAAGAAATAAAGGCTGAGACTGAAAAAGATGAAGTCTATAAGTCTTGAAGACAATGCTCTTGACAGGGTGGCCCAGAGAAAAACAGCAAAGTCCCTATGCTAGTTAAAGCTTACAGTCACACCAAGGATGAGGATTCAGTCCAAGATGGCGTTATTTTCAAAGGTGAGAGGATTGTCGTTCCATCAAGTCTCAGAGCTGATACTAAGAATGCCATTCATTCATCACACATAGGCATAGAAGGGTGTTTACATAGGGTCAAGAGAATGTATGTAATGGCCAGGGATGAATTCTGAGATTAAGCAATTTATTTTAGCCTGTGAAATGTGTATGAAGTACCCTAGTTCTCAACAAAAGGAAAGTTTAATGTGTTGTGAAACAGCAGATACACCATGCCAAATGTTGGCATAGACTTGATGAGCAACAAGAAACACAATTCTCTCATAAATGTAGATTCCATTTTAGTAACTTTTGGGAAATTGATTATCTTGATACATTGTTGAAGACAGCCATTCGAAAACTTAAAAGCTCATTCTGCTAGATATGGATTACTTCAGTACTGATAAGTGATAATGGACCTCAATTTGTCAGTGATGAATTCAGACGTTTTTCATCAGATTGTGACTTTGAGCATAGTAAGAGTAGCCCTACTCATCCACGATCTGATGGTGTGGTCGAGTCAGCTGTTAAAACCTCAAAGCGCTGAATAACAAATGCCATTGAGAATGGACAAGATCCTTATCTTGAAATTTTAGAGTATAGAAACACCCCAACTGTTGATAAAGGGGCGAGTCCAGTGCAGTACTTTTTAGGAAGGCGAACTTGTACAAAATTACCCATGTTATCAAAATTACTTGTGTCAACTGTAAATCTAGATCTGGCCAGAGAAAAGAAAAAGTTTAACAATGTAAAAATGATGTGGTATTATGATAAATGCTAAAGATTGAGATTTTTGCATCAGGGTGACTCACAATGTACATGTCAAACCACATGTCCTGGGTGAAAGGGAGTAGGAAAAAATTAAATAGTAGGTCAGACTTAACTGAAAGTGAGGGTAAATTGTTAAGAAGAAACAGTACATTTAAGGGAAACACCCAATGATGTATGAGAAATGCCAAAACGTGTTAACACTCCTGCTATAAGTAAACCAATAACTTTTGAGAGAGATGTCTGTGCGAGTAAAACTCTACCTAATACTGAGAGTAAAGTAACCATTGATGAGCCTGTTACAACAAGAAATGAATTACCATCTAAGTTTGCTGACAAAATGTATTCAATGCCTTGAGATTTAGTAAGAGCAAAGTGTTATCCACAGTATTGAATCTCGGTGTTGATTATCTCAGAAGTGTACCTGATGCCAAAATTTGACATCCTTTGGTTAATGGAACTTTGTGTAATTGTTTCCTTTGAAGAATAAAAGGAGGATGTTATAATGTCAACATATATTTTCATACAGAATGCAACCAACTGCAAGCTGCAGATAGCTAAAGGTGTAGCCGCTTGGTGGATCTGCTTTTATTACTTCCTGTACTTCATCTCTTAGATAATAAATGTAAGCCACAAGGGACCCTGTGTTCCTAACCATAAATTATCCAGCACATCCGAACAGAAACGTAATAGCCTAACCTATTCCTATTGAAAAGAGCTTAATTACTGTTCAAACAAACTTAAAGTCACCCCTACAATATCATGATACAGATTGGGAAGGAGGCTGGTCATGCTTCCTAAAGAGTAACAAGTTACCCAGTGTTGGATTGTAAGTCATTAAATACTTAAAACTAATGTGGATACCCTGCCCTATGGCCACCATGGGATATACTCGTACGTTGAGGGAGAAATGAACACATGCCTTTGGAAAACGAGACAGGAGAGGCTGAGACAAGGAACAAGATGGAACTTTGGCAGACCAACAATACCTCTGTAAAGAGTAGCACCCTGCAAACATGTTCTCAACACTAGAAATGCACCTCACCACATCTAACAAACAGTGCACACATCGAAGCCGCACAAACACTTGGTTAACTGATGACGAAGTTGTTAAAACTTCAACAAACATTGCAGTGGAAGAAGAAATTGCAGGAACATCCAACCAAAGAGAGCCTTTCTTCAGAAGCGAAATTCTGGAAGTAACTACCATTGGGAAACAACATTCTGTCTCACAAACTATTAGCCTCAACAATCTAAGACACTAGACTGCCAAAAAAAATTGACAGTGGTTAAGGAAACACAGAACAGTACAGAGATGCACTCAGCCTAAAGACAATGGAAGGAACATCACTGTTTAGTGTAAACAGGTTAGAAATATCAGCTAACAAAGTTTTCAACTGTTAAGAAGGACAGTAATTCCCTAAATTTGCAATTCGCAACCAAAGTACAGGAACTCCTGCTGCACTTTCCATAACACTAATGTTCACATGACTTTTGTTTTTTACCAGCGAGTATATGAACATAACCACAATGAACAAAACTTGTGAATATAAGAACACTTCATACTGATGTCTGTACATAGCAAAGATCCCACTTCTAGACAAGAGCACAAACACTATCAATGTCCTCCCAGGCAAAGTACCTATGCAATGTATATATGCTGATGGGTTAGATGTGAGGTGGGTGGAGAGGAAAGGATTGACCAAGTACCATAAACCCCACAAATCACCTACGCTTGTTCCCTCGACTGCCGTACTGTATTTTACAGGGTGTGATTTCTAAGAACTATGAAAGCCATTGCTTTCTTTGGTGTTCCCTAAACTCTCCTAGGGGTCATGTTTGTGGTGTGCTTTTGTTTGTGCTGATGACTTTATGCCAATGAAATTGAACAACTTTTGTTGAACATGGTAAGAAGGAATCTTATTACGTTATATAAAATCATTCCTTGATATGGCAAGTTGATATAATCCTCAATTTTCTGACACCCCTGTTATTGAATGACCGTGTTTGAGCTGATTCACTGCAGTGTGGGATATATATGCAATATTCTTATGTGGTTTTTGCTTAATTAGCCATAAAATATTCATGCATGTTCCTCAAAGAACTTGGGTTAAGTGGGCCATATTATTTCATGCTTGCAGGAAACAATAGAGATATCCTGGCTAGAAGAGGTATGAAAATTTGTTGTGTACAGGAGGTAAAATAAAAGATGGAAATATAAATACAGTTGATAGTGGCACGAAGAAATATAAACAACATTTAAAATGCGATACGCATACAAATCAAAGAAGCAATGGCTGGCGACGAGACAGAAGCAGGGCAATGCATACAAGAATGAAACCCGTATCTCAAAGTTTGTGGCAGATTTAACCTTTGTCGGATTAGACATAAACTCTCTCCACTCTCCTGCGTCCTATGATCTTACTGCCTCAACTATCAGAACTATCTTTTCAGGAATTCCTGGGCTATCCTACAGGTCTTTGCCCCCTGATATTTCCAAATCTACTGCTCTTCTAAAAGTCACTTTTTGGAATGAAGGTGACACATCTGATCTCAGTATAATCACTATCTGAAACAAGCAACTGGATAAAAGCATTAACGGCCAAGTCATTGACGAACAGATCAGAAAATAAGAAAGCCTGACAAGGCAAGAAAAGAGGAAAGACAGGGAAAAGAGCATTTCATAATAAACAAGGGAAAAGGTGACACTCTACAATATGTAAATTTAGGAGGAATACGATTGCATCAGAAGTCGCTGGAATAAAACTGAGAAATGTTGCTAAAACCGATACTGCAATTGTTCGTTTGCCAACAGAGGTTACCAGAACACAAACAGTCTAAAATGTGGCCCTGAAGAATGTAACATAAAACTTATTTGTGGATTCTGAGAAGGCATTTGACCAACAATTATACATCACGCAGGCAAAAGCTACCAGAAAGACACTTTGAACTAGTGATGCTACCCCTTAACACAAAACCTAGAGTGACAACAGTGGATTACCCATGAGTCCTTTGGTGTTTATTAAAGTAAATGGGGAATTCTACAAGCGGAAGAAATAGCTCTAACAGTATAATCTGAGGACAAAGTTAGAGAAATGTTCTAAAGAATGAAAGTGTTATGGAAATGAAAGGACTGAAAATCAGTGTAAGACCAAACTTACAGTGACTGGAAGACAAGAAAAAGGTATCGTATGACATAAATTCAAGGCCCTGTCTTTTCCATCCCCAGTGAACTTCCAAAATATCCAGTCTTAATATATTGTACTAACTGGCATACACAATAAACTAGACCAAGTCTATAAACAATACACTGCACCAGAGAAGCACTGAAAATACATCAAAGCACACTGGAGTACCAATAATTACCAGTTAGCCTGCTACTCCTTTCTTGCCCTGTTAAGTTTATTTTGTCTAAGAAAATTCCCCCAATATAGCCTAAGTTACAGGAGACCCTGGAATGGTATGACCATATATATCCTGCATTTCAGGACAGAGCAAACTGGGAAGATCATTTTACAAATGGAAACAGTGTCAAGAACATCTGGTTTTGGAGGAAGGAAGCAGGGTTATAGTACAGTGTAGAGAGAATAAGTAGATGTTTGCAAATGCTTGGTTCTGGCATCACCAAAGATGATTATGGACATGACAAGAGGCTTCAAGATCAAGTAAAAAACTAGAGGCACACTAAAACTTTCAACAAAGGCAGTAATCCAAGCGAGAACGTCGTAAGTGTTAACAGAAGGGCAGCTTATAACAATGTTGATGGCCCACAAACAAATCAGTTCTAAAAGAGGATAAAGGAAATGGCAGCAGAATAATTCAATAAAGGCTGATGGTCTCATAGCAATGAGAGCTGCAAGTAGTGTTCAAGATGAACAATTTGTAACCGAGCTCTTTAAAGAATGACTACAGTACCACTGGAGGTTCCAACACCAATAAAAGTAAGGAAAGATAGTCATTGTTGAGATTTCAAAAGGAATAATTCTTGCCAACTGCTCCCATGACAGCAGAATTACAAACAGATATCCCCATGAAATCAAGCATTTTAAGCATGCCATAAATATAGGAATGCTGCAATCTAGTTTCAGGGAAGAACTGGACTCGAGATGTGGTAGCAGAGTTGAAGTTCATGGGATCTAGGCTACAAGGAATGCAGTCTTTGTGCTGAGAATGCCGTTATGAGAACACGACATGGCAAGCTCAATACGTATGTACTGTACCTAACGTAAAGCCTTTGGACAGACTGAGACTTGGAAAACTATTAAGCAAAGTCAGTGCATATGGGAAGGGGGTTCAAGTACAGTACAGTATCAAGTGAATATGAAACTGGTACTGGAAAAAAAAAAGTCAGTAGGGACTGAAGTGAATCAGATTCAACTGGTGATGTCAAATGAGGGGTGATGTCCCAATGTATGCTGACGACTAATCATCGAGAGTTAAGTTTGTGTTCAGTACAGGAAAATAAAATGAAATGAGAAAAATAGGAAACAAAAGAATGATGGAAAAAGACAAGCAATATTCTCAAACTATACGAAATGAATGAAGATAACAGGAGAAGTTGACATGTCAGAGGTCCCAATACTGAATTAAAACCTGACAATTGAAGACAGCCTTTACTAGCTACCAAAAATAACTGAATTTGTTAGATGCAGAGAAAACCAATCAATCTCGAGCTACCAGAACAAATGAAAACCTGATACAAGGAGGTTAGGACCAGGAGAGGGGAAAATATTTGCTGATTGTATCTGCAATGTCAATCTTGAATATGTGGGAGTAAACTGCACTGTGTAACCATTCAAGCATCACCAGAGATGGTCTGCAGAGCAACACAATAAGAGGAGACTTTCAACACCAAAATTACGTAGGCTCAAATCAGACCAAAAGGAAGGTACCACACTTATGGTACAACACTTGTGGTACCTTTGTGGCTTACTGGAATGTAAAGCAGATACTTTGAAGATCATAAGAAAACAGAATCATGAACTGGAGGAAGCGGAATAGCTGTACCACTTTGTAAAGGGGTACCCCATAAGTAAAATTTGTTATTACTACTGATGTTAAATGCTTCTTGTTGCAAAAGGGATGTAGCCACTGAAACAGAATGGTAAGCCTGAAATGGTCTGACCATACATTTCCCAATTTCAACCCAGAGCAAAGTGAAAAGATCAAATTACAAATGGAGAATTGTGTGTGTCAAGACCATCTGGATTGAGACAAAGGAAATACGTCTGTAGTGTGGTGTAGAGAAAATCAGTCTATGTTTGCCAATATTTGGTTCTGACTTCACTCAATATGATTCTGCACAAGACGAGAGGCTTCAAAATGAAGATATAAACTCAAGAGACTCCATAACATTCAACAAAGGCAGTAATCTAAGTCAGACCATATACATTGTTAACAGGAAGGCAGCTTATAATGACGATGACAGAGAAACGTATGCAGGAGAGACTGCATGAATCAAAATAAGTATGAACAAACACTGTATTATAAAGAGAAAAAGATAAAGAAGTCAACGAACAAATCAGCACTAAAAGAGGATAATGGACATAGAAGAATACTGGGATCTGATGGCATCTTAGCAATGGAGCTGCTTGAAGTGTCGCAACCGATATCTTCAAAGAATTGTTACAGTATCACCGCAGGGTGCAACAATAAAAACAGGTAAGGATAGTCATTGTTGGTGTGTCAAAAGGAATACAATTCTGTCCAATGGAGTGGAATGAACTGCAGTCTGACTTCTCCCATGACTGGAGAATTACCAGCACAGATATCCCTGGGAAATCAAGCATTTTAAGAGCGTTGTAAATACAGGTATATCACAATCTAATGCCAGGGAAGAACTGAACTACAAATATTTGACTAGAGTTAAAAATCATGGGAGAAAGGCTACAACGAATGAAGTGTCTCTGCTGGGAATGCTACCAAGAGAGCACGACATGTCACAAGCTCAGTACATATGTACTTTACATACGTAAAGCCTTTGGACAGACTGGGACGTGGAGAACTATCAGCAAAGTTAAGTGTATATGGGCAGATGGTTAAAATTACAGTATCAAGTTCATATACAATTTGCACTGGAGTCAAAAGGATGCAGGAGGGACTGAAGAGCAGCAGATTAAATTGGTAACATCAAATGTGGGGTGAGGATAGGCAGTGTGATGTCCCATTGTATGTTAATGACAATAGACTACGAACATGTCAGCTCTGTGATCAATACAGGAAAACAGGAAGACGACCATTTGTGCTACTGGGTAGCTGGATGACAACGAACTTGCATTGCAATACGATATGAAGTCTGGGATTGGTGAAGCTAAATGACCTTTGCAAGAAATAAGTCATAAGTATACTGAATCAGTCAAGTACGGTGAAAATGTATGTTCATAAGTTTGTGACATATGACATGAAAAAAGTGACTGAAGAGATTTTTCTGCCAAAAACAGATAAAGGAATGAACCTTTCACAGGAAGAATACAGTAGGACTGGACAGAAAATGAACCGCAAAAATGATGCACAGGTCAAAACAGACAAAAGAGGATCTCCGTAACTACTAACATCTTAGGAGACATGACTAAATAGGCTAAAATAAAAAAAAGTCAAGAGTAATCGTGTAAGCAAATTAGAGATGTCACGGTGGAATTACGATGTACCCAAATATAGAAATATATGAAGTTAATGCAACCGGAAAAGCAGTTTTCTCATAAACTAATAAAAAATGAGGATAACTGGAGAGGCTGAAATGAGGAAAAGAGGAAGACGACCAATTGTGCTGCTGGGTGAATTGGATGGCACAAAATGTGCACTGTGATAGAAAATGAAATATACAATTGGGAAGTAAAATAACCATTGGAAGAAATAAGAACACTGAAAAGAATGTTTACATCTATTTGTGGTAAGTTTTGCTACATGGACTAGACAGCTGGAAGCACATGAACAAGGTGAAAGTGGAGGAGATTTTCCAGTCACAAAAAAATTGAAGAGTGACGCTTGCATGATGGAGATACAACTGGAAGAGAAAAACTACCATGACACTGATGCACACACACAAAAAACAGAGAAGGTGGCAGGTCCACAAATGGCCTATATCTTGGGAGACATGGTACTTGCAAGAGCTGGATTCCACCAACTGGCGGACGCTAAAACCAAAAGCATAATGTTTCAGGTGTGTGATGAGAAGGGAAGATCAATGATAAAGTCACAATAGTATTGAATATGAAAATGACTCCAAAGACCATTATGAAGGTCCAAGAACCATATAAAAATAGCCTACAGACACACTTGGAGTAGGTGGGGAGTTAGTGGAATGTGAGAGACGACAGAATGGAGATTAATCAATCATAAACCTCTCTCATTGCAAGAACAGCTCATGTTGAAGATTCAAACCCTATGCTCTTTGCACTATCTGAAGATTACAATTTGCAACAGTTTAAACCTTCTGGTACTGATTACATACATTAGATTCAGTTATGCCCACCATTACCCAACCCTACACATTGCAAATTCAACATATATGTACAAGTAGGCAACATCTGTTCAAACTGCTTTCCCTGCTTAATACATTTTGTTACTTATCGTGCATATGATGTTCCTTCCTATCTTTATTGCACAGAAAAACATGAGTATGAATAATCAACTGAATGTTGGTCAACCCTATCCAGCAAGTCAGTCCAAATTACCATAGTCTAAACTGTTTACACAATTCCACACATGGCTGAACAACAAGCACCATTCCTACCTACACACACAACTGTAGCACGACTAACTTGGCAATGACGACACAAGCAAAAGCAACTGCAGTATCAGACACACAGTCACTATGAAAGAAGCAGAGTGATTACAGAGGAGTGCCCTGGAAAATGGCAGAACAACTTCATACACAAATACCTCCATGAGACAGCATCTAACAAACATCTTGCGTAAGAGTGCTGAAATGCTTTTCATGAAGGAAAATCAGGCAGAGAGAGATGGAATTTGCAATGTGGCCGAGCGCTTGCAATTGTCTCTTTGGAAAACTAGCCACCAATTACACTTCCTTGAACCAACAAAATCTTGTCAAGAACACTGCTTTCAACACACCTCTTCTAAGAGCACTAGCAAAGTATGGAGGTGCATGATACTAACAAGAAAACACCTATGACTCTGCACACAAAAGCTAGTATATAATATAAAGGATCAAAAGAAATAAAACAATGGGTAGTTTAGGAAATATGACCTTCAGAAATAGGGTCAACCCTGTGTTCTAAGTCTATGCTCCACAAATAGGGAGACCAAACTAAGTGGAATAAGAGTTTCTGGGCAAGGTTATCTACCAGTCCCACCATCAGGGATTATGGTAGGAAAAAAGAAACTTCAGTGGACAAGTATGGCCGACAATGATGGTTCAGAGGCTGCAATGGGAAAAGCTGTACAATACAAGTGAGGGGAAAAGTTGATAAGAAGCCCAGAGGTCAACATACAAATGCAACTCATTTGGTAACTGTCAACACACGTTTTAGAAATGCAGTAATCCAAGTGAGAGCACAATAAATCCTAACAGGAGGACAGCTTAGAATAAAGTTCACGGCCAAAAGAACAGTACAGGGAAACCTATGCAATAGAGAACACATGAATAAAAAAAAGTATTTATCAATCATGTATTATACAGAGAAATAGTAACAGACGTCAAGAAGAACCACAAAACAAATCAATACTCAAAGAGGATGATGGAAATAGCAGAAGAATTAAATAAATTCCGATGGTCTCACACCAGTGGAGCTGCAATAATTGTTGGGGATGCAGAAAGTATGTAACTGACCTCTTTCAAGAATGATTACAGTGACACTGGAGGGTCCAAGGATAGTCACTACTGATGTGTCAAAAGTCTGGGCAATGGAGCAGACTGTATAGCAGACTGCAGTCTAAAGGAAGCGGAAGGGACTGAAGAGCAAAGATTATATTGGTGTCAAATGTGGGATGAGGGTGGGCATGTGATGTCCCACTGTATGCCAATATAAAAAGACCAAGGACATTAAGCTCTGATTTCAATACAGGAAAACAGGAAGGCGACCAACTGTGCTACTGAGGTAATTGGAAGAGACCAAAACTGCACCGAGATCGAAAACGAAGTATAGGATTGCGGCTGCAAAATAACCACTGAAAGAAATGAGAATACTGAAAAGAATGGTTTAAATGTATGATGACAAGTTTTGTAATGTGGAACTGGAAGCTGAAAGCACATGTGTGTGAGAATGAGTAGATTTTCCATCCACAAACAGACATTAAGGAAGGATTCTTTCACAGGATGGACACAGGAGGTGCAGACGACATTAAACCAAAGAGGTACTAATTCCACAGCTATCACCATCTTCAGAGACATGGCACACTGCAAGAGAAGGATCCTAGTTGCAGGATGAGAGACTAAATACACTAAAATCATAGGAGTATGAACTAAAAATACAAGCAAATGAAAGACACATTGGTGGGATTAAGATGTGCCAACGGTAACTGAAGGCCAGAGGGCATCCATCAAGTCCTGTCAAATGGACAGGCAGGGAAAAATAGAGTGATTCACGCTTTACGTGGAGATGAGAATGCTGTTGAGGCAGGTGGAAAGGGCAAACGAGATCTGGGAAGCACTGAATCAGCAAATCCACACTACAAAAGAGGGACAGAGGACAGAAAATATTCATGATACCAAAATGGACGAAGTAAGCCAGTCAAGATGTGAAATAAGCCAAGTATTCAAAAGGTAGACTGAAGAGAAATATGAAACAAAATAATGATGGAAAGAAGAGCATTATTCTCATACAATTAACGACAAATGAATGAAGATAACTGGAGGAGTTGACAAGACAGAGGTACCAATATTGAATTAAGACCTGATAATTAAGGAGAGCCATTAGAAGGCTACAAAATAATCATCAATATTAAAAGTGTTTTTGCTAGATGCACAGAAAACCCAATCACTGTCGAGCTACCACAATAAATTTAAAGCTTACGCGAGATGGCTAGGACCAGAACAGTGGAAAATGTTTGACAATATCAACTTAAAAAGGCAAACGTAAAGTATTCGTGATTAAGAATCATACAGGAATCAGATAATTTAGGACGAAGGAACTTCAAGTACCAAGCAATTACTAGAGATTATACCACAAATTTGTTGTTCCTAAAAAGATGTTTGATAGTCTGACAAACAACAATTAGATGGGAACCACTAAAACAGAGGATACTGTACATCATAATGACCATTTGAGCTGATGTTTGGGTACCATAACACAAGACGCTGATTGAGACGAGCAGAAGTGTCAAATTGAAGTAAACAGCACTGGGTCCTTCCTTGTTTATCTTGATGAAAGACGGAACTAAAAAGGAATACAAAAAGCACTAGTCTTTTGGATCTGATAAAAACAAACCACCCAACATTAATTGCAGAATCTGAGGAAGACGTAACGCAGGCACTTGACAAACGGATGAGTGGAATGGAGTGAGAGGAAAATCAAAGCCAACAAAATGAACTTTTATGGTAACTGGGAAAGATGCAATGTCAAAAGAACAGGTGGGAGAGATAGTGTTGGTCACAGAGGATCTTTTAGGAAGGTCACAGATGTTTTAGGTTAAGTGTGGGATGTGGAAATCTGTATTATGTATCAACGGGAATATATTATGTCACAAAATAAGACTCCAGACTGTCAATTATCAAAGGAGGTGTTGGAAATGCATAAGAATAACTGGGAAAGAGAAAGAGGAGAAAAACCAAGGCCTTGGTTGGTTAAAAACCATAGTTAAATCACATCACCGAACTCCATTTCCTCTTCAATTATAACCTCAAAAATACAGCCACCTTCTGGTACTCATATTTGCAACAGCTATTTAGCCTGATCAGAAGCACAGTCTCGGATACTGCACAACATTCTCCTGCATTCAATCAACAGCTATTGAACAAACTTTCGCAAACACTTTGGCAAATACTTTTGGATTACCTGAAAGCAGTGCTGTAATTTATACGACTTAATCTCGATTTATATCTCCTAATGACTGACATCTCGGAAACTCAACTTCAGAACACTCAAAGACATAAAGATATAACGAGAATGAAAAGGAAATTTCAATAAAAAAAAAAGATTCAAAGTGTTAAGAGGTACAAGATGAGGCCTACATTAGGAAAATGAGGAAAATATGAAAAAAAAAAACAATAAAATTTGGACACTTACCACCTTATTGGGGGTGAACTGCACTCGCTGGCAACCTGTAAAACAAAAGTCAAATTGAGTTCAAGGTGCAACAGGTCAACTTAAAGGCTTAAATAGTACATGGTTTCTTTTCAAAATCCACAATAATACTTAAAAACCGACTTATTTCATTAATAGCAACAAAAAAAAAGGCAGAAATAGGGACAATCTCCATTTTCCTATCATGAAAAGCAGAATGAAAGCTGGCAAGACTTTATATTACCCTGATATCTGGCTTTCAAAGCTGATGCTGAATTGGACAAAGCTATGGGATACCCTGAATAATTCGCAAAATACCCGATGATGGGCAAAGAAGGGGGCATTCAAGATTTTGGTACAATCAACACAAGATGGCAGAGTGGCGAGGGTATAAAAATAGGTGAACTAATTTAATTAATGAGAATCTGACTAAGCCGAACGCTGTCGTACTTTCAGCCAATCAGTGCTTAAGACCGTGAAAAGGGAGAGTTGCAGTGGATGGAAAGCAAGAAAGAGGAAAGGACATGGGAAAGGGGGTAATAGGAGATAGCATAGAAAAATATAAGAGAAAACAGGAGAAGGGGAGACACATTAACGAGGAGAATCTCTGCAAGCAAATGAAACAATTCTGGGGAGAAGAAATCAACAAAATGCATGAGAATGGAACGAAACAAATATGGAATGAAGAGGAAAGGAATATGAAAGAGGGTCACAAAAGGAGTATGAGGAAGGGGACATATAAAACAAATTCCAGAACAAGACCTAAACAACAAGAATAATGTGGATGTCTAAACGAAACGAGGGAAACGTGAAGAAATGTGAAGAAATGATAAGATAAACTGGAGAAGAAAGAAAATGGACCAGACGGCTTAAGACCAGAACTGAAAAAAGGAAAACAGTATAAATATTCTAACAGTTAACAAAGTGAAATAGAAATTAAGAAACCAAGGGAATGGAGGCAGTCAAAAACTAATACTTCAAGAGAAAATTCAGATAACTGCTGTGAAAGAACACATACCAATAGCCATAACAAACATCTAATACAAAAGATTGGTGACACTGATTAAGGAAGACACATAGGAACATCTTAAGACCACATGATGACTACATGATGAAGCCATAAAAAACCAAGGATGATTTTCAAGAGGAGGAAGAATGGAAGACGATACTTGTTCACACAGCAGTATATTGTAGAAAAGAGCTACAGAAGGACGACCTACAGAAGAAAGCAAAGACTGACAGTAACACTGACATTCCAGGAAGGTTAGAACACATGATAATAAAGGAGTGCCAATTCCTTTGTACCAAGGTGTACTGGAAAAGTATGAAGGGGCGTAGACTGAAATGCAACTGCATGAGGAAGCAGAGTATGATTCAATACGCTTTTTATGAATGGGAAGTCCTGAATGGAGAAAGAATTGAGGCAAAAGACTTACAAAGGCAAGAACTCCGACCTGAACCTGTCACCAATATTTGACAGAACAGAATCAACCAGTTGTCAAAGTGTTCTTAACTACTTCTCCTGCTTAAAAGCACTTAAAAGCACTTGCTAGATATCTGCCTATTCCCATGCACACTTTAACTTTCCAAAGTCAAGCAGAAAAAATGACAAAGTGACAAAAAATGAGAAGTCCTACAAGACGAAAAATGGCTAAAAAAAAAATGCTGAACACTATATAGAATGAAGCAGCAGTTCACCTATAGATATTCACTTGTAAACACATTTGTAATCCATTTGTAAGCACATAAGGAGGTTGCCTCTTTAGAACCTAATTTAAAACCAATCAACAGGAGGGCAATTTTGATCATTTGGCCCAAGGCATCTTCACCTCATCCTAACTTGCAGTATGTGTTAAAACCCAATTAAAACTTATGCAGCCTTTTGTAGTGAAGGCAGTCCCTTGTTGAATAAGCTTTTTACTAATAAAACAGTCAGATCTGAGATTAACTTACATTGTAGATACTCCCACAAACCTCACTTCAAAGCACAGAAAATGCCTCCATATCTCCTGAGGAACCACTAACACTAAGAAGGGCTAAGGAACATTTCATTCTCAAGAGATTTTAAACTTGAATCGTATGTAACACCTCAACTTAATTGACATCAACTTACTAAGTTGAAGTACCTATCAGCTATATGCTTAAGATTATTTTTTGGTACGCTGTCATCTCAGATGCGATACATTTTATGATGAATCTCTTAAACTGAGAGTTGGGTGTGAAGTACACTTAGGATATTTTAGGCTAGGAACTACTGAATTGCTGGTAACTGTGATACATCTAGAAAATAAAGTACAGGCTTTAATATAGTGCGTTTGTTACTTATCAGACCTTGTTGCTTGTCTGAAGGCCAGACCACCAAAGCACTTTATAAGTTCAGGTGCCACTGTATCAGGAAGCCTAAACCTGTGGTAACTGGAACAGAGGAAGACAAGTTGAGAAAGAGTCCAGCATGGAAAAACGCCTTATCGACAAGGCTGAAGGTTCCATTGGTCAAATATGAAGGATGGTGTTACAGAAGTGTCAGAAGAGGTGCACAGAATAAGGGACTTCCACAGCCCCACAGCCTGACACAGACAGGAATAACAGATGGATAAAAGGGGCAGGAGGTAGAACAGAATTAATGACCAAGAAGACCTTTTGAGAAAAAAGTGCAAAAAATGCACAGATGAAAAGGATATAAGGGAAATTCTCACATGAAAAGCCCATTAGAAAAGAAGGTGGAAATTTACCAAGAACCTCCAATATGATTCCAACTTACCTGAAGAAGTATGAAGCTCAAAGAAGGCCAATGATTCTATGCAGCCACCTGGGGTTTACACTGAATCTGACATAAAAAGAAGAATCAGTCTTGCCATAAATTTAATATTTCTATAATATTTCTATACTATGACAATATCTTTAAAAGAAATATGACTACACTGTATCAAGATTCAAGAGTGTAATGGAGAAAGAAAACCACAATAAAATGAATCAACAAAGAGTACTGATTTCATATTGATATTTACCATCGTCAGTTGGCTAAAATTCTCCCAGGTAAC
>JANJGK010005732.1:0-22500 GCA_039081455.1 Macrobrachium rosenbergii
CCCTAAAGGCCATTAGAACCAAAGTATTTTTTATAATATATACCCTAAAGGCCCTTAGAACCAAAGTATTTTTGTAATATACCCTGAAGGCCCTTAGAACCAAAGTATTTTTATAATGTACCCTAAAGGCCCGTAGAACCAAAGTATTTTTATAATATACCCTAAGGGCCCTTGGAACCAAAGTATTTTTATAATTTACCCGGAAGGCCCCTAGGACCAAAGAATTGTATAATATGCCCTAAAGGCCCCTTAGAACCAAAGTATTATTATAACATACCCTGAAGGCCCTCAGAACCAAAGGATTTTTATAACATACCCTAAGGCCCATCAAAGTACTTTTATGATATATCCTAAAGGCCCTTGGACCCAAAGTATTTTTATAATATACCCTTAGGCCCTTAGAACCAAAGTATTTTTATAATATATCCAAAGGCCCATTGGAACCAAAGTATTTTTATAATATACCCTAATGCCCTGAGAAGTTAAGTATTTTTATAACATACCCGGAAGGCCATTAGGACCAAACTATTTTTATAATTTACCCTAAAGGCCCGTAGAACCAAAGTATTTTTATAATTTACCCTAAAGGCCCCCTAGAATTAAAGTATTTTTATAATATACCTTGAAGGCCTTTAGATCAAAGTATTTTTGTAATATACTCTAAAGGCCCTTAGAACCAAAGTATATTTACAGTATACCCAAAAGGCCCTTAGAACCAAAGTATATTTTACAATATACCCTAAAGGCCATTAGAATCAAAGTATCTTTATAATATACCCTAAAGACCCTTAGAATCAAAGTATTTTTTATAGTTTATCGTAAAGGCCCTTAAAATCAAATTACTTTAATAATATACCGTTAAGGCCCTTAGAACCAAAATTTTTTTATAACATACTCTGAAGGCCCTTAGAACCAAAGTAGTTTTATAACATACCCTGAAGCCCTTAGAACCAAAGTGTTTTTTATAACATACCCTTAAGGGCCCTTAGAATCAAACTATTTTGATAACATACCCTAAAGGCCCTTAGAACCAAAGTTTTTTATAACATACCCTAAAGGCACTTTGAACCCAAGTATTTTTGTAATATATCCTAAAGGCCCTTAGGACGAAAGTATTTTTATAACATACCCTAAAGGACCTTAGAACCAAAGTATTTATATTAACATACCATGAAGGCCCTTAGAAACAAAGTATTTTTGTAATATACCCTAAAGGCCCTTAGAACCTAAGTATTTTGTAACATACCCTGAAGGCCCTTAGAACCAAAGTATTTTTATAATTTAACTTAAAGCCCTTAGAACCAAGGTATTTTTATAAAATACCCTGAAGACCCTTAGAACCAAAGTACTTTTGTAATATACCCTAAAGGCCCTTAGCACCAAAGTATTTTTATAACATACCCTGGAGGCCCCTTAGAACCAAAGTATTTTTATAATATACCCTAAAGGCCCTTAGAACAAAAGTATTTTTATAACATACCCTTAAGGCCCTTAGAACCAGTGTTTTTGTAATATACCTTAAAGGCTTTTAGAACCAAAGTATTTTTATAGCATACCCTGAAGGCCCTTAGAACCAGAGTATTTTTATAACACACCTTAAAGGCCCTTAGAACCAAAGCATTTTTATAATATACCTTAAAGGCCCTTAGAACCAAAGTATTTTTATAATACACCCTGAAGGCCCCTAGAACCAAGGTATTTTTATAATATGCCCTGAAGGCCCCTAAAACCAAATATTTTTGTAAAATATCCTAAAGCCCCGTAGAACCATATTTTTTTCTTCTAAATGTCGTAATATCAGACACTTCTTATGCATGAATAAATGAATTTGGGCAACGTTACTATTGAAAAATAGAACGTTGGGAAATGCTGCAATAAAATAACATCTAGTTTTTGAAAGCTGTAAAGTCCTCATTACGCTTTGCAGCTCCTTTTGATGTTCATTTTTTATTTAGTTGAAGGAACGTTTGATGAAACGTTGAAGGAAAAAAAAAATACGAATGTTGAAAAAAGAAAAAGGCCGGAAAAGTTTGGATGATTTGACGAGGAATCGCTTTTATGTATCACTTTCTGAAACAAGAGATCAGTCGATTATCAACTTTGCACTTTTTAGTTATTCATTGCGAAACATCCGATAAAAGAGAGAGAGAGAGAGAGAGAGAGAGAGAGAGAGAGAGAGAGAGAGAGGAGAAGATGATGATGATGATGAAGGAGGAAATCCCTTGTTAATGGTGAAGGGGGAGAGAGAGAGAAGAAGAAGAAATTCCTTGTTAAAGGTAAAAAGAAAGGGGAACAAGATCTTACGTCTTCACGAAAAAAAAAAAATTAACCCGAGGCGGAGAATTCTTTTGTTTAATGCTACGTAATTAAAAAAAACACATTTTACTCGAGACAAAAATAAGTATATAAAAAATGTATTCGTTCCAGGTCTTACAAAAGCCACAAAAAACATTTCACTTCAGTAGCAGAAATATATTCCCACGTCGTAAGGAAATAGCCGAAAAATATTTACCCGAGATTGATGTGTAGAAAAACAAATTAGATTTGGTCGCAAGAAAAGAAAATAAAAAGGACTATTTCCTTACCTGTCAATAAAAAATGTCAGAGTAATTGGTGGTAAGGATACGTTGCTTATTGATATTGACAGAATGCATATTTCATCATATGTCATAAGGGTGAGACGCTACTCGTTTATTAAAAGATTCAAGACAGAAATATATACAAAAATATGTACAAGCTATAGACAAAACAATTTACAGCTTGAGCCATGAAACACATACACTGCTAACAGAGATGATACAATATACTCGCTCACCAACATATATATATATATATATATATATATATATATATATATATATATATATATATATATATATATATATATGTGTGTGTGTGTGTGTGTGTGTGTGTGTGTATTGTGTGCGTGTGTGTAAGGTTAAGATTTTTTAAGATAAGCAGCCAAAATATATTTCTTTTTTATATAAATTACATATATATTTTCATTTATATATAAACACATACATACATACATATGTATATGTATATATAAACTATGTATTTTGGCTGCTTATTTTTAAAAAACTTAACCTTATACACACAAATATACATATATATATACACACATATACATACGATATATATATATATATATATATATATATATATATATATATATATATATATATATATATATATATATATATATATATGTATATATATATATATATATGTAAACGAAATATATCTTGGCAGCTTTATTTTTAAAAAGTCTTAATAAACTCCAGAATTATAACATATCATCGTTAGCCATGAAACCGACTGAAGGCTCGTAAAATGGATGGAAATGAAAAACAGAAATACATAACCGGATGTGCTGAATATAAAACAAATCCATCATAACCGAGAAAAACTAATTAAGGATCTGTCAAGTCTCCTGTCTCTTCAAACAGATCAAAAGACACCCACTTTCCCATCTCAGCCGCCCACGTCCCTGTCTCGACGTGGATTTATGGCGCCCACCCACCATCCCCCGTGAAAAAAACCCTCATTCCCAAACCTCCCCAGAAAGCACTACCTGCCAAAAAACCACCCCACCTCCCAACCCTCCCCCAAAGAAAACACTTTCCCTGATAAACCCCCCCAAAAAGTCACTCCCCAAAAAAACTAAAAAAACACCTTACCTTTCCCCTGCTAAGAAACACCCCCCTCCCGCTAAAATAAAAACACTTCCCCCAGCTGAACCCTCCCAAAAAAAACACTCACTATTTCCAAGTTATGTTTTAAGTTGCGAACCCAAATGGTCACTCAGATATTCACTTAGTCCGTTCTCTTTGCGCAATGCTGTTTATTCCTCATAAACAGATTTACGCGTCGTCTGCTGACTATAACCTTTCGAGAGAGAGAGAGAGAAAGAGAGAGAGACTGGTTTCTGGTGGCATTTTAGATACTGTTTTTTTAACAAAGTCGACGAACGCAAACACGAGAATTAAAATTAGTGCTGAATGAATGTGTGTAGTCGTTATCAAGAATGATAAGGGGCTCAAAATTGTACACTCAACAGTTCTAAGGTGAACGGCTGTGTTACCTCTCTCTCTCTCTCTCTCTCTCTCTCTCTCTCTCCTCTCTCTCTCTCTCTCTCTCTCTCTCTCTCTCTCTCTCTCTCTCTCAACCGAGTGATTGTCATATAAAAGAGCAGGTACATCAAGCGAGAGCAATGAAAGAGCAAGGTAGTAGACAGAGATTGAACTATTTTCAAAGAAGTATGAACTCTCTCTCTCTCTCTCTCTCTCTCTCTCTCTCTCTCTCTCTCTCTCTCTCTCTCTCTCTCTCTCTCTCTCTCTCTCTTTAGCTGTGTGATATTCTCATAAAAGAGAGAACAGTTAACTCAGGAAAGAGCGAGAAAGAGTATGATAATTTACAAAGATTGAACCATTTTCGAAGGATGACTCTCTCTCTCTCTCTCTCTCTCTCTCTCCTCTCTCTCTCTCTCTCTCTCTCTCTCTCTTCTCTCTCTCTCTCTCTCTCTCTCTCTCTCTCTCTCTTCTTAGCTGTGTGATATTCTCATAAAAGAGAGAACAGATAAATCAGGAAAGAGCGAGAAGGAGTATGATAATTTATAAAGATTGAACCATTTTCGAAGTATGACCCTCTCTCTCTCTCTCTCTCTCTCTCTCTTCTCTCTCTCTCTCTCTCTCTCTCTCTCTCTCTCTCTCTCTCTCTCTCTCTCATACTTAAGTGATTGTCACTTAATAATGAAAAACAGATAAATCAAGGTAGTAGATAAAGAGAGAGACAGACAGATAGACAGACAGACAGAGAAATAAACTACACCCTTATATAGAAATATATAATATATCGCATATCAAGAAATTGCCAGCATCCAAAGCAGTTCTTCTGTGCTTAAACCCATATTTCTATTAGTAGTCAAGTTCCTCGTTGGCCGAGTCGGTAGAGTTCTCGGCTAGCACCTCTGCTAGGCCCGAGTTCGAGTCTCCGGCCGGCCAATGAAGAATTAGAGGAATTTATTTCTGGTGATAGAAATTCATTTCTCGCTATAATGTGGTTCGGATTCCACAATAAGCTGTAGGTCCCGTTGCTAGGTAAGCAGTTGGTTCTTAGCCACGTAAAATAAGTCTAATCCTTCGGGCCAGCCCTAGGAGAGCTGTTAATCAGCTCAGTGGTCTGGTTAAACTAAGGTATACTTTTTTTTATTTATAGTCAGTTCTGTCATTTTTATAATAAGTCAGTGGATATGTACTAGAACTGATGACACTCACCTGCTTACAAATGAGGAAGAATTACTTATCCCCGTAGGGGGTTAGTGCTGTGAATGAACTTTATGCGGTGCACTGTAGGCATTACTTAAGGTTCTTTGAGCGTGCCTTCGGCCCCTAGCTGCAACCCCTTTCATTCCTTTTGTTGTACCTCCGTTCATATTTACTTTCTTCCGTCTTACTTTCCTCCCTATCCTAACAACTGTTTCATTGGGTAACTGCGAGGTTTTCCTCCTGTTACACCTTTCAAACCTTTCTACTCTATTTTCCTTTCAGCGCTGAATGACCTCATAGGTCCCAGCGCTTGGCATAGGGCCAAAATTCTATATTCCATTCCATTCTGGTATCCTAGAAAAATGTATTAGACATTGAAGGGAATTAGCCATGTGTAAATGCCCTGAAGAATGTATTATAATGATAGTGAGTTAATCATACATGCCCCGGAAGTATGTTGGAAACGACGATGACTTAGCTATATTAATGCGTCCTAAAAGAGTGTACTAGAAATATAGTCGAATAAACGTATTTTCGGTCTTCCGCTTTTCGATGTAAGGTGTTCCTGGGATCATTACAGCCCTAATCAGGCCCCTAATTTGGAACTTCGTACCATGACTTCCGGCCGATGATGTCGGCCCAAAATGTTGCTGAACGTTCTCTTATTTTTTCTCTGAAATGTTTTCCATCACATTTTGTCTCTCATTGTTGCTGGCTCACTTACCACGGTTGTTGAAATTTATTTTTAATTTTTTTTTCCCCGGGAATATTATTTCGTTTATTTTTTATCTGAAATATTGCTAGTTTGCGTAAAAACACTTGTTGAAATTTATTTTATTTTTTCTGTGAAATGGCAATTTCGTTTGTCTTCCTCCTGAAATATTGCCAGCTCTTGTAAGTCGGTTATTGAAATTTTTTTTTTTTTTTTTTTTCCTGAAAAGTTATTTCGTCTGTTTTTCCTTGAAATGTTGTTGGTTCACTTGCAGTAGTTGTTGCTTGGTCCCTTGCAACAAATGTCTCGTTGGAGAGTGGGTTCCGTTCTCAGCTAGCACTGCTGGCCGTGAGTTCGAATCTCCGACCGACAATGAAGAATAAGAGGAATTTATTTCTGGTGATAGAAATTCATTTCTCGCTATAATGTGGTTCGGATTCCACAATAAACTGTAGGTCCCGTTGCTAGGTAACCAGTTGGTTTTTAGCCACGTAAAATAAATATAATCCTTCGGGCCCAACCCTGAGGAGAGCTGTTAATCAGCTCAGTGGTCTGGTTAAACTAAGGTATAACTTAACTTTTTGCAACAAATGTCAGCTGCTCCCGTATTTTCCCCAGAATTGTTGCTGATTTCATAATAGCAATTGTCACCAGCTCTCGTTCTTTGTCACAATTGTTGCTTGTTCCCATACAGCAACCGCAGCAACTGCCAAAGCCTTTATACTTGTTGTCAGAATTGTTGCTGATTCTCATACAGCAGCTGTTAACAGCCCTTTCATTTGCTGTCAGAATTGATAGTTCCTTTACAGCAACTAATAACAGCTATTGGATTTGTCGCCAACTTCCTAACAGCAACTGCTAACAACTTTGATATTTCCCTTCAGAATTGTTGCTTGTTCCCCTACAGCAGCTGTTGAAATCTCTCATTTCACCGTCAGGAATGCAGCTGGACCAGTTATTGTCCAAATATGGAATTTGAAGGATGAGGTTGGATTACGACGGTCGGTGAATATTGTGACATTGCTGACATGAGTATGAATTTTGATGTCGTCATCGAAAACCAGTTTTTTTTTTTTTTTTGTTTGAAAAACATAATAATGGTGAGAATGCTACGATGACTGTTGTTATGGTTACCACTATATTTACCAATATTCTTGTCAAAGTTGACTTGCTGGCTGATATTATTATTATTATTATTATTATTATTATTATTATTATTATTATTAGTAGTAGTAGTAGTAGTAGTAGTAGTAGTAGTAGTAGTAGACTAATAACCGTTCTAATATTCTTCGGGAATCATCGTTTGGCTTTTTCGTTCATTTAACGATTGTAATGAATCTCTCTCTCTCTCTCTCTCTCTCTCTCTCTCTCTCTCTCTCTCTCTCTCTCTCTCTCTCTCTCTCTCTCAACTCCAACTTCAGTCGCCCATTTGAGAAATTAAAACTTATACGAGGCGTTTCAGATCTCTTCGTCTTCTAGCTTGCTATTCATGTCTGTACCACTGAAATGAAAACGAAGGTTCTGAGAGAGAGAGAGAGAGAGAGAGAGAGAGAGAGAGAGAGAGAGAGAGAGAGAGAGAGAGACGAAATGGCGCTGTTATAAATATGTTAAACTCGGGCCCTTAGCTGTAATGGTGAACTTCAGCAAAAAATTTCAAATTTCCAGACACTTCAACTCCCAGTTCCCCAACCGAAGCTTCGTATCATATGAGAATCGGAATTCTCTAGCAACTTTTTATATCATATCGCAAGACTTTCGTTCCTGCATGCAGTAAGAATGTCTACGAGATGTGGTTGCGTATAATTTTACAGCAAGTTTATGTAAACAACAGAATTGTTCTGGCCTCTTAAGGTAGCTGATGCTTCCACAAAAGTAGAGGTCCTTGTTAGTTCAGTTATCTAATAATCCAGCAAAGTTTATTAGCAAGCAAATATCTAATTGGAATGAAGGTCACATATATCAAATTGCTGGGATGCCAGTGGCATTGTCTTGTCTAAAATAGGCAGGTATGAGTAACTGGAGGTGGTAAGTGTGGTCGCCAAATATGAATGCTTTGGGTACGACAGTGTCCGAGATAGAGCTTGAAAATTAATGGTAAGCCGATTTGTTGAAATGCGTGTTATGGCTAGACCAAATCGGTGACATTCTTTGTTGAATGTAGAGCTATCAGGGAAAGTTGAAAATATATACCTAGACTCGGAAGCGATTTAGAAATCACTATTTTACACTCACACACACACACACACACACACACACACACATATATATATATATATATATATATATATATATATATATATATATATATATATATATATATATATATATATATATATATATATATATATAATGCCATTGTAATGGACACAATAACGTCTCCATTTTTCATATTTTTGGATACGGTTGTCATGACAAGATTTATAGCGACAAGCCTCTCTAAAACATGTGAAAAAATAGAAAAGTTAAGGGTACATTGTGGCTGTTAAAAATTATACACACACACATATATACATATATATATATATATATATATATATATATATATAATATATATATATATATATATATATATAATTTTTAACAGCCAGTGTACCCTTAACTTTCCAATTTTTTCACAAGTTTTGGAAGCGCTTGTCGCTACAAAGCTTGTAATGACAAGCGTATCCAAAAAAAATGGAGAAGTTATTGGGTATATTACAAAGGCATTACACACACACACACACACACACACACACACACACACACACACACACACACACACACACACACACACACACACATATATATATATATATATATATATATTATATATATATATATATATATATATATATATATTGTGTATAATTTTAAATAGCTTTACTAATTACACGGACTTTTCGTAGTGTTCATTTTTAGCAATACAGATATTACGGAATTTACCCACAGTTCTCACCGATGTTGGAGACCGGTATCATTTAAACCACTGAAGCACAGAAGTAGCCGACGAAGAAAATATTTACACTCCGAAACCACTTTCTACGTTTGTCAATGCCCCAACCACATCATCTAAGCTCAATTCCAGCGGACCTGACATCTGTACTTTTTGAGAGAGAGAGAGAGAGAGAGAGAGAGAGAGAGAGAGAGAGAGAGAGAGAGAGAGAGAGAGAGAGAGAGAGGCGCGGGGGTGTACCAGACCTGCATTTTCCATGTTCTTGAAAGTTGCTATGCGGATGACCAGTTGCATAATCTCATCTCTAAGCGAACCAGTTTCTCCACTGCCCTGTGACGAAAGTACAGACAGACAGACACAGCTATAGACTAAAAGTACAGACAGACAGACACAGCTATAGACTAAAAGTACAGACAGACAGACACAGCTATAGACTAACGATATATATCCGAAAGGAAGTTACTCATTGACATGACGTGCGCTGGAGATTTTGCCTGAAAAGATTTACGTTGGAAGGTGTAGTGACTGTTAATTCTGGGTGGGAATAATGAGTTTTATTCGTGTTGCATTCTCTGCCAGTTCATTTTGCTCATCTTTTTTCTTGCCTTCAGTTTTCACTGGCTTGTCTGTCTATAAATTATTATCTCTGTCTGCCTGCCTGACTTTCTGTCTCGTAAAAGAGGCGAATGAGTCGTTTGACCATTCGTGGCGAAGGCGTATTGCTAGAAGCCTCGTCCCTGATCATTAGGTTTAATTCCTTGCGTAACATTCGTCGGATGATATATATATATATATATATATATATATATATATATATATATATATATATATATATATATATATATATATATATATATATATATATATATATATATATATATATATATATATATATATACTGTATATATATATAGAGAGAGGGATTTATATATATACACATTGTACATATATGTATGTATGTATATATGCACATAATACACACACACACACACACACATATATATATATATATATATATATATATATATATATATATATATATATATATATATATATATATATATATATAATGTAGAGTGAGAGTGAGAGAGAAAGTTCCTCTTGAAATGCCACCATTCATCTCTTTCTCGTGCTTCCACAAATATATACAGTATATATATATATATATATATATATATATATATATATATATATATATATATATATATATATATATATATATATTATGTACGTGCGTATACACGCACACACACATACACACATATATATATATATATGTGTGTGTTTATGTATATGTATATATATATATATATATATATATATAAATATATATATAAATAACGTGCATGTATGTATAATTACTTAATGATATTGCCATTATTTTCCTTAGTTGTTCCTCTCTGCCAATATTACTTTTATTACAATCGCTGTTAGCAAGAATAAACAGACATTTTCTCTGTTATTTCTGCTGCTACCTTGCTCTGTTCTTCCTCTGGTTTTTCTTCGTTCCCGGCTCTTTCTCCACTTCTGATTATAATAATTTATTGCATGTTGCTGCTGCTCTCCGTTTCTCTAATATTTTCATTTTTTACAACATTTTATTCTTCTTTTCTCTCTCCCCTTCTGCCTCCTAACTTTTCAATTATCTTTTGTCTTGTCAATTCTTTTTCCTTAAACTCCCCTCTTCTTTTCATCCACTTGATTTCCATTATATGGTTTTTTAAGTCATTATTCTTTCGTAATGTTTTTTGTAGTGTAACTATTTTGCATTTTTGTTCGTGAATTTCCTCATTCCTGTTTTTAGTTCCTTTTACTCCTTTTACGGTTTTTAAGAAATGTTTTGACTATCTTATCCTATTATCTTTTACCATTGTAATTATTTTTTTTTCCGAGATTATTTCGTTGTCATTCGATTTCCAACATTTTTCCTTGTGACGCTCTTAGCTTCCATTACTGTCTTCGCCTTCTTTTTATCGTCCTTAAATCCTCTTACGACTTTCGGTCCTTTTCTTCTTTTCGCATAACTTATCTCCTTATCTGCGATTATTCTCGCCCTCCATCCTTCCGTCTTCCCTTCTTTATCTCTTTTAAAACTCCCCTCTTTTTGTTCCCTCGTCGTTTTTTCTCCATTTTATGCTCTGCAAAATTTCATTTCTGCTCCTTTTATCACATTTTAACTTCAGTACCTGAAATTCCGTTCTTTCCATCTTACACTATCACCTTTTTCCACATTCCCATTTTTATTTTACTGTCTGTTATATCCTTAGTCCCTTTTTTTTATTTTACCATCTCCCATCCCCACATTCACTTTATTCCTGTATTATGTCCCAACTCCTTATCCCGTCCATATACTCTCCTAGTACTCTTATCCCTTTTCCTCTTGTACCTTTGCTTTTCATGGTTCTTTTACAAAATTCTTTTACTAGATCCAACTTCTATTATTCTTCCACAATCTCTCTCTTCAAATCTTCTTTTACCATTTTCTTCCATTTTTCCTGACAGTCTTATATGTTGCCATCATTATTACTTTCATTTTTTTTATCGCCATCTTCTGCCATGCGTCATTACTTTCCTCGCGTGCCTCTCGCACCATCTTTACTCCAGTATTATCATCCTTATTCCATTATTCTCTTTACCATCCTGTAGCCATCCCTCCCCTAACGGGAAATAAGATATTACAGTAAGTCTGTTTCCAGTCACTCGAGTAGACAAGCAAGATCCAGACGAGGGTTGAGCTAAGAATTCCTAATTCCCAAGAATTACGAATTCCAAGAAATCCGAATTCAGGTCCCTCCCAGACCTCCTTGTGCTCGATCTTCTGTGCTCTACTTTTATTTGGTCTGTCCTTTAATGTCTTCTCTCAAATACTTCGGTAGATGTTTATTTTGAATTCTCCAGAGGTATTCTGTATTCTGTATCCACAGGTATTATGTATCTTCGTGTCAGCTTGATAGGAATTCTGTTTCAGTGTTTCAGATTCCTTAACTTATTCTTCAAATTTTTTTAAGATTATGCCACTTTTAATATGAATAACAGTGAAAAAATTATATATATATATATATATATATATATATATATATATATATATATATATATATATATATATATATATATATATATATATATAGTCACATACAAACACATTTTTATATCCACAAATATTAAGCCACAAATATCATTTAATACAGAATTCACTATACCTAGGAAATAACGTATGTCCAAGGGGAATTATACTTGATTAGGGCATCTTCCCGGCCAGGATTCGAACCTGGGTTTTTGGTTTAATTAAAGTGATAGACAGTTGACTTTGACCATTTGGCAATCGTGGCTGGGGCAGATTCACTTATCAGTTGTAATTCACTTGGTGTATAAGTTATTCCCAAGGTAAAGGGAGTTCGATACTATATGATATTTGTGGTTTCATAAGCAAACTCCTCAGCTATAGAATCAACATTGCTCGCAAGTTGTAAACACAAGAGAAAGAAACAGATAAATCCATTTATTCCTGAAGATAATCCATACAACAGTTTCTTTGATACTCTTGAACTTGGTTGCTGGTAGTAATACATTAAAAGCAAAGGAAAAGAAAGTTTATTACTGTTTGAGGCGGAAATACTTGGCTACCCTTCCTCCACTGTGACCTGCTCACAATGATATAACTTAACATAATTGGTAGGCTTATAATTCTCTTACAGTACAGTACAGGATGTTGTTCTGTGTTGTACTATAGATCTGTTTTGTCAATATCCCTAACATCAACGGCTTGTAAGATGTAAGACTGCTCTGCAATTCTTGATCCATCCGAATCCAGTTGTTCAGACCCCTGGTGCGTAGAATGAGATTGATTTGATTTAATCTTGCTTACTTTTCTCTTGTTCTCATCTTCCCCTTTATGCTTGTCTGCTACACCTTTCCCAGTAGGGCATCCACTCACGGTATCTTGTTCTGTCTTGCTGCATTCTGCTTCACTGCTGTCAAACATTTTCACAGCCTGATCCATTTGTGTTGCATCGTCATCCCTTCCAAGATCCATTTCGAATACCTTCATGTGTATAGCATCATCTTGGAGAGCATGGGAGATGATCTCAGAGCCTCCTCTGGATACATCATACTCTAAAGATGAACTACAACTGAGATTGTTGTGAGTCATAAAGTTTCCGGGAGAGATTAAACTGACAGTGAGAGCCTTTTCCAGCTCTGTGGAGACGAGATCAAGCTGAGAGTCTAGGGTGTCTGGAAGAGATTCGTCACTTTTGCTCTCAGATGGCGGGGGTTCTTCCATAACTGTTTTCGTATTCTTTTTATCCTTCCCTGGTGGATTTTCTTTCCCACGGCTTCCGCCAAACAGTGAGTAAAGTTTCTTCTTACCACTTATGTTTTTGTCCTCTGGTTTTTTCTTCAGGTTATGTGTAGGGTCAGTTGAAATTTCACTTGTTCCTTCAGGCGACTGCGAACTGCGTAACATGAACCTTTCAAGCAACATCCTCCCTGCTTGAGGTGCTAAAGGTAATTTTGGTGCAGAAGACGACCCTTCTTTAGCAGTTTTTCTTTTTCTGCCAGCAGAACTCTTTGAGCCCATGATGTGTTTGAACTGTAGGGAACACATGGACATGCTCACGTCACTCTCCACTGCACTAGAACTTGGTGTAGAAGAGGAGTTTCCTTGCAAAGCTGTCAGCAAAACATTCCTTTCTAAGATGTTATCGCATATGAGCTTCATATCCTTCGTCTTAGGAATGATTCTCTCTTCTTGCACTTCTCGACTGCTGCTAGAAAGGTGGCAGTCTTCTGTGTCAAGAGTCCTTTGGTCTTTTTTCATGTGCTTAAAATCATCAGATTTGATGTGAAGATCAGCACTGGTTGTCGTTACATTCTCGATCTGTCCCTCAGAATAATTCGAGTCAGTAGTATCAGAGTTGTTTCCATTGACACGACTGACATCAACGAGGGACATGACAGAACACTGTGAGCAAGTCGAGCCTAGGGACAGCGTAGACCTCGAGTGGCGACAGCTGCAGTGACTCCTGTCACTTACGTGAGGTAGCACCATGAGCTGCGATGGTCCTGCTCCTTGTGCCAGTTTAGGAAGCTTCTTGTCACCCTGTTGGGACTCTTTAGGTTCCAATTGCGAATCCAGGTTGAGGCGGAGGCTTTTGAATTTGTCGCTGTCATCTGTCCCCACCTCAGACACACTTCTGCTGACAATCAGGCCGTCTATTTCCACCCAGTAAGGACTTCTTCCGTATCCAACATCACAGGCCTTTATGACGTCACCTCTGGAGCAGAGTCCCACCACTTCTGCTTCGTCCACTACGTCAGGAAGGCTAGTGCCAGATGTTTCTGGGAGGAGCAGGGCAAGCAGTGCTGCTACTAGACAGACTGCTGCAGATATTAGCCAAGGGACAGATGAATAGCTCATCTTTGCCTGTGTAGAATAAAGGAGACGTAGATGAGTACAGTATCAGAAAATTATTGATGCATTCCAAGAATAAAACGCAAGTAAAGAACACTTTACAGTGAATCATTAGATTACCACACTAAAAAATACTCACTGAAATGAAATGTCATTCACACTCTTTCATCCTGTTTTAACAATTAATACACGGATATTTTTTAAAACCATATAATTCTCATATGGAAGCTCTATAGGCAACTTTAATCAACTCATGCCTGGAAGAGAAAACAATTTTTTCAGTACAATGAAGATCTATTTTTATTCTGTCTTGACAGTAATTAACTCTTTGTTTGAGCAAATGCCACAATTGTTTTCAAGATTATTCACTAAGAGTTTTCATCAAAGGAAATGTCCTACAGGTATTCAATAATATGAAGGATATTTCTCATAGTATATAAATTAAGATTATAGTTAAAAACTAAGGACTCATAGCAATAGTACATTGATCATAGTTAAAAAAGAAAAGCGAGATAATATTGAATGCCAGTGGCATTAATTCTGGTTGGTAAAGTAGATTTTTATTAATAAATATTCAACTTATTACCCTATAAATATTACATAACGATTGACTTCAATTTACTTTGGGGATTAAGTGCTATTCAAAGGAATTATATAATTATGACTAATGTTCCGACTTTGTTTGGGATTTGAACCATGCATTTATAGTTGGAATTGGTGTGGCCCACCTTGATTGGAATTTGAACCTATGTATTTATAGTTGGAATTGGGGTGACACTGACTATTCACTCAGTTACCAAGAGAGACATAAGCTGAGTTCGAATAAGGCAATCAAACCACCTTGATTGGGATTTGAACCTATGCATTTATAGTTGGAATTGGGGTGACACTGACTATTCACTCGGTTATCAAGAGAGACATAAGCTGAGTTCGAATAAGGGAATCAGCCCATCTTGATTGGGATTTGAACCTATGCATTTATAGTTGGAATTGGGGTGACACTGACTATTCACTCAGTTATCAAGAGAGACATAAGCTGAGTTCGAATAAGGGAATCAGCCCATCTTGATTGGGATTTGAACCTATGCATTTATAGTTGGAATTGGGGTGACACTGACTATTCACTCAGTTACCAAGAGAGACATAAGCTGAGTTCGAATAAGGGAATCAAACCACCTTGATTGGGATTTGAACCTATGCATTTATAGTTGGAATTGGGGTGACACTGACTATTCACTCGGTTATCAAGAGAGACATAGGCTGAGTTCGAATAAGGGAATCAGCCCATCTTGATTGGGATTTGAACGTATGCATTTATAGTTTGAATTGGGGTGACACTGACTATTCACTCAGTTATCAAGAGAGACATAAGCTGAGTTCGAATAAGGGAATCAGCCCATCTTGATTGGGATTTGAACCTATGCATTTATAGTTGGAATTGGGGTGACACTGACTATTCACTCAGTTATCAAGAGAGACATAAGCTGAGTTCGAATAAGGGAATCAGCCCATCTTGATTGGGATTTGAACCTATGCATTTATAGTTGGAATTGGGGTGACACTGACTATTCACTCGGTTATCAAGAGAGACATAAGCTGAGTTCGAATAAGGGAATCAGCCCATCTTGATTGGGATTTGAACCTATGCATTTATAGTTGGAATTGGGGTGACACTGACTATTCACTCAGTTATCAAGAGAGACATAAGCTGAGTTCGAATAAGGGAATCAGCCCATCTTGATTGGGATTTGAACCTATGCATTTATAGTTGGAATTGGGGTGACACTGACTATTCACTCGGTTATCAAGAGAGACATAAGCTGAGTTCGAATAAGAGAATCAGCCCACCTTGATTGGGATTTGAACTTATGCATTTACAGTTGGAACTGGTGTGACACTGACTGTTCACTCGGTTATCAAGAGAGACAAACTGAGTTCGAATAAGAGAATCACCCCACCTTGATTGGAATTTGAACCTATGCATTTATAGTTGTAATTGGTGTGACACTGACTATTCACTCAGTTATCAAGAGAGACAAGCTGAGTTCGAATGTGGGAATCAGCCCACCTTGATTGGGATTTGAACCTATGCATTTATAGTTGGAATTGGTGTGACACTGACTATTCACTCAGTTATCAAGAGAGACATAGCTGAATTCGAATACGGGTATCAACCCATCTCCACAGTTAATGCTGACATAACTTTGTGCCATGTAGCTGTATATGTAAACGATATTTTGTTACTAAATTGACTTGATGTTCTAATACTCTCAAACATTAAGTCGCAAGTAGATTATCAGTTCCTAATTCAATTTACTCTTGAATCAATATACACACAAAAAGGCCTTGTTTCGGGGTAGTGCCATCAGTGCACCTCATGAGCTGTACTGTAGGCTTTACTTAAGGTTTTTTTTCAGCGTCCCTTTGGCCCCTAGCTGCAACCCCTTTCATTCCTTTTACTGTACCTCCGTTCATATTCTCTTTACATCTTACTTTCCACCCTTTCCTAACAATTTTCTAATAATGCAACCACGAGGTTTTCCCCCTGTTACACCTTTCAAACCTTTTACTGTCAGTTTCCGTTTCAGCACTGATCAGGATTTAAAACTATTCCTTTTTGAGATGCACAAATGATTATAGTGACTTTGCCACTCAGCTTTCAAGAAAGATAGAATTTGGTAGCCCAGTGGATAAAGTCATTCTTACGCTAGCCCCACCAGGATAAGAATGTGTAGATTCGAATCCTGGTTAGAGTAACGGCCTTATCAAACATAATATCCTGTGAGTGTGCGTTGATCTCATGATAAAGTGAATTAGGCATTGATGTGTTATTTCCAACTTAACACTTGAAAGGATACTTGTCATAAAATTAGCAAGCAGCTGCCATACATATATATCTATATAAATAAAAGCAATACCTCGAAGGAAAGTGACTTACTGTCCTTTACTTAGCTAAGTAAAGGACAGTAAGTCGAAAGGCCTAGCACCACTCGGTCGTTTCTCTTTCCTTCTTGGCATTGCCGTTATTTATATATTCTTCGCGTTCCATATTTTCGTGATTCAGTTATACATATATGTATATATGTTATAAACTTAGTATTCAGTTATCATAGTGGAGATGGAATGATTTTGTTTTAGGTACAGAGCCTGAATCCGACATGAATATGAACAGCGGAGTTGACTTCAGCATATTTCACTCATGGTAGCTGAGTTGATGAAGTCACTGTCATTCAAGTTCCAGCAGCTTAAAGACACAGGTATACATCCTTTGGCAGGGTAGGAGCACTTATCAAGTTTAATTCTCTTGGGGTATGAATTAATTCCTGGAAAAAAATTGAATTTGGTGTTAATAGTTTATCTGAATATTTGATGAGGATTTGATACTATGAAAATATCATACTAGTATGAAAATCTTATTTGAAAGTATGAAAATATGAATAAATTATATATATATATATATATATATATATATATATATATATATATATATATATACTATTTATATATATATGTGTGTGTGTATGTATGTATGTATATGTGTATACACATATATATACATACATATACACGTGTGTGTTTGTGTTTGTGTGTACATGGTCGAGTATGTATACTCTTATATATTGCAAATTTCGGGCAATAAGAAAAATTCTTTTGGATGTTCCACTCGCTAAAATGAAACCAATGAAGAGCATCTGTGGGGATAACGCTGTCTGCTCACTTACAACAAGTATCAAGAAAGGAGTCAGAAGCTCGCCGAGCGCAGCATGCGCCGCGCAGAGACCTATAGCCGACGCGCGGGCGGTGGTGGGCGCTATCTCCACGCTGACAACGCCCACGGCAACGCGGGCGCCGCCCGCAATCAGCATGCCGACGAACTTGAGGGACGTCGCCAGTGCTTGAACGTCCAGCCATGACTCTGTGTGAGAAAGTGATATAAAAGTCAGATGCTGTCTTTTCTGGTTCTCAACAAGTATTTTAGGATGAGGTCGCTAGCCCCCTACTGTTTTCTACCCTGAATGAGGTAGTTAAGTCCCGCATGTGTTGCTTCATTTCGTAGGTGATAGAGCCTAATGGAATTCATAATAGGATTTAATCGATATGTCCTAATTCTAATCCTATATACCTTGTAGGATTCTAACCCTGTTCTTCAGTCTTGTGAGGAAAGTTCCATGACCACTGTACTACGAGGTTTTATATATATATATATATATATATATATATATATATATATATATATATATATATATATATATGAGGTTGTAGTTTATAACATATATATATATAATTAATGTATATATATACATAAGAGAGAGAGAAAGAGCGAGAGCGCATTATTGATTCTTCTGGTGACTTTTGAGACATTCCCTTAATGCTTAAGCTGGTCAGTTCTTCATTGGATGGGTGGGTAGAGCTCTCGACCAACAGGCTATTGGCCCAGCGATCGACTCTCCGACCGGCCAATGAAGAATTAGAGGAATTTATTTCTGGTGATAGAAATTCATTTCTCGTCATAATGTGGTTCGGATTCCACAATAAGCTGTAGGTCCCGTTGCTAGGTAACCAGTTGGTTCTTAGCCACGTAAAATAAATCTAATCCTTCGGGCCAGCCCTAGGAGAGCTGTTAATCAGCTCAGTGGTCTGGTTAAACTAGGATATACTTAACTTAAGCTGGTCAAGTTACCCTGTCTGTGAAGTCAGAAGAAAAATAAATGAATAATAGTGATATGAAGGCGCAGACAGTAACAATACGGGAAATAGACCCCCAATTACGGATAACACCTGAAGAGCTTCAACTGGTATAGGCAAATGTCTCCTCTGCCCCAATAACCAATCAAAACCTCATCTCGGAATCATGAGATGAAGAAGCTCTGTGATCTCCATAGCGCCTTTGGTGTCTGATGTGTACCAAGTTCATTTCGTTACCTTTACAAATTTATTCGATGTAAGTATAATTGATGATGGCATGATGAGAAAAGTAGTCACACTGAACCAAGGAAGGCAGCAGGGTGTTTGCAGAAGATTGGGAAGAATCTTGAGTGTATGAGGAAGTGAAGTGTGGATTTTGAATGTCATTGAAAGAAAAAAAAGTCAGGTATTAAAGCAAACTGTTTGATTTGGATATAGAGCGAAAGTGTAAAACGTGAGAAATGTAGAGTTAAGTTGATTAAGTGGTAAAAATGTTAGCATAGCAGAAAGAATGGATAAGTGTGTTTAGAGATGGTTTGATCTTGTGTAAAGAATGAGGGATGATAGGTTAGCAAAAAGAGAAGTGAGGAGTAACACAGAAAACCCAAGGATAGTATAATTGATGACGGCATGATGAGAAAAGTAGTCACACTGAACCAAGGAAGGCAGCAGGGTGTTTGCAGAAGATTGGGAAGAATCTTGAGAGTATGAGGAAGTGAAGTGTGGATTTTGAATATCATTGAAAGAAAAAATAACGTTAGGAATTAAGGCGAACTGTTTGATCTGGATATAGAGCGAAAGTGTAAAACGTGAGAAATGTAGAGTTATGTTGAAGTGGTAAAATGTTAACATAGCAGAAAGAATGGATAAGTGTGTTTAGAGATGGTTTGATCTTGTGTAAAGAATGAAGGATGATAAGTTAGCAAAAAGAGAAGTGAGGAGTAACACAGAAAACCCAAGGATAGTATAATTGATGACGGCATGATGAGAAAAGTAGTCACACTGAACCAAGGAAGGCAGCAAGGTGTTTGCAGAAGATTGGGAAGAGTCTGGAGTGTATGAGGAAGTGAAGTGTGGATTTTGAATGTCATTGAAGAAATAAAAAACGTTAGGTATTAAAGCGAACTGTTTGATTTGGATATAGAGCGAAAGTTCAAAACGTGAGAAATGTAGAGTTATGTTGAAGTGGTAAAATGTTAGCATAGCAGAAAGAATGGATAAGTGTGTTTAGATATGGTTTGATCTTGTATGAAGAATGAAGGATGATAGGTTAGAAAAAAGAGAAGTGAGGAGTAACACATAGAAAACCCAAGGATAGTTGGCATAAAATAATTGATATTGGAAAGGCAAAAATACCTAAGATAATTTTGGCTTTCAGTACCCTCGACAGTGGAATTGTAAGACTAGTATGTTTCCGCCTTTGAGTGAGTGTGTGTGCTTCGGTGTGCTTGTTAGCCCGTTAGCCCAAGAACGGGCGAACGGATATTGATGAGTGTTAGTGAAAGTATTCGCCAGTACTTGGAACTCTCCTCCATCTTTGTGTTCGTCAGTAATATAACGTATGGGCGAAGTATATTAACACATTTATCTTGTATATACACCTTAATTGTGCAATGAAAGTTTACATGACTCACTTGTCTCTATGTATATGTATACAGGATACATTAAGTATATTTGAAATACATAAGTGCAAAGACAGTGTAGCTGCATACAAAAATGCACTTTTGGGTTATGGCACAATTAAAAATAACCACATTCCAAACTTACATCACGAATGAGAAACAGCCATGACTAAGTCATAATATGAATTTTAATTTCTAGACTTTGTTGAAAAGGTTTGCCAAATTTAGGGCGAACGGAACAAGCAAGTGAGCTAAAATGGGCGGAGTAGCACAAAACCAATTCCAACACACACGAGTTGCCGCATTCAAAAGGCCAGATGAGACTATTGACGAAACCCAGAGACGGGGAAGGAATTTAAATTATCTTTCCATTGTTGAATTATTAAATTCAGTTCCAGCGAATCTGAAATTTTTAATCTTACGCGATTAATGCTAGATCGTAATAAGCTTTTTGGATTTATTTTATGAAACGCACACACACACACACACACACACACACACACATATATATATATATATATATATATATATATATATATATATATATATACTCTCATATATATATATATATATATATATATATATATATATATATATATATATATATATGGAACTAAAGTAGGTAAGTCTTTTACTTGTAAATATACAATACACCACATTTGCAATTTTCGGGATCGTTTTTTTTTTTACAGGAGTGCACTTTTACAAATAATAGCTATTTACAAACAATAGTTCTCAGCATTGCATAATATAGTTCCATTACAGTTTCTTGCATTCTTCAGAACAGCTGAAACACAGGAAACTTGACTCATCTTTCGAAAACTGTGTCACAAGCATGACTCACCTTCCCTTACTACTGTACTGTACAACAAGCACGACTCACCTTTCACTAACTGGACCAGAAGCTTGACTCACAGTACGCACTACAAATATGACTTTACCTTTCACTAACTGGGTGACTGAAATGACCACAATGGAAGCCGCCGCTGTGAGCATGAGATGAATGACCAGGTAAGCCCTTCGGTACAGCTGAGTTGTAAGAACAGCGGCCAGAATCACTGCAGCGCCTTCTACTCCAGCACTCAGGAGGGTTCCCAGGTCACTCCTCGTTCCTAGGACTGAGGGGAATTGTTCGAATTGTCTTCTTCCTTCTGCCAGTTCTCCTCTTCCCAGTTCAGTCGCTCCTCCAGTGGCTTCTTCTTCGTCTCCAAAGACTGGGAGGTCATTTCGAAAGAGGCTGTCAGTCAGTGAGACAGCGAACCTGGAGAAGTAGAGTTTGATGTGTCTGAATGAGTCAAATGGTTCAATACGTCAGTTTGTGTGTGATAAAGTTTTCAGCAATATTTGCTGCAGTAAACCCGAAGAGGTGAATTTTGAAGTATCTGAATGAGGTAGTTAATTAAATAAGTCAGTTGTTGTCTCCTAAACAAAGTTTTATTCATATATTTGACTATTTGCTTATTACATTTTCTCTTTGAAGGTTTCAATTCCATCTTTGAGCAGTAACTCATATCCTTCTTTCAAGCTTTGACTACTAGTGATCACACTTAACTATCGTGTTCTTGTTTTTTGCTTTTGCATGCAACCATAACGTTTTTGCTTCCATATGTGACGATTGTACTCTTACTTCCAGATTTGATCATTCTTATTTCCCGATGTGATCATTAATGATCACTCCCCAACTTCAAGATTTGACCTGTGATGTCACACTCATACTTCCTTATTGATCATGCTCTTACTTAGAGCTTTGACCAGTACCAATCACCCTCTTACCACTTTGAGCATTAGCGATCACTCTCGTACTTCCAGCTTTGATCAGTGATGATCATGGTGTCTCTTCCATCTTCAACTGTAATTATCACGCT
>JANJGK010005732.1:30000-43333 GCA_039081455.1 Macrobrachium rosenbergii
GATTTATCAAAAATATTTCGGAACTGACCAGCGGTAGCTATGTTGAAATCAATGGTTTCTGCCCGGGAATATTATCATTCATAGTTATGTTGAAATCAATGAGATCTAGAATGGTCATTCCGTGACATTTTGAACTTCTGCAGCAGCTCTGAAATTCTGTACTGAAATCTGTTTTCTCCGATTCCTGAAATAAAATTGTATTTTCAGACGCCTTTGTACTCGCAACAGTCTTCTTCGCCCAGCCAACCATCTGTACACTAGATTCATCCAGTCAGTGATTGGTCTCTCGTTTACATTCGACGACCGAACGCCAGTCCGAAAAAAAAAAAGAATCGCGTCAGCCGTCCTGCCAAGAATTTTAACTTCGGTTTGTCCCTAGTCACTCGGTAGAGTCAGTCGCTATTATTCTATTTCGCGACATTCCAAATTCATCAGACATATTCCGTGTTTATTCGAGTAAACAGCGGCGCTAACGTAAAGTTTGCCAGTTCAGAGGAGCATCGCGTCCCGGGAAATTGACGCGGGAAATTTTTTTCAAACTTTGGGTCATGTGCTTCGTGTAACGGTCCGTAATTCCCGTCCCCCCCCCCACCATAAATTTTCGTTTTGTGTCGACGCTTAACTTTTGGGAAATATCAGCTCCCATTTTAATCATTTCTCTTGAATAATGTATAACTCGGCTTGTCCAGTCTGAATTGCGAGGGGGATTTCTCAAGTTTTTTTTTTTTTTGTGAAGTAGGGACATTGGCTCATAAGTGTGGACACACATACATACATACATATATTTATGTACATACACACATATATACATATGTATGTGTATATATAGATATATATATATATATATATATATATAATATATAGTATATGTATGTATGTATATATATATATATTATATATATATAATATTATATATATATATATATATATATATATATATATATATATATATATATATGAATATTTATTAATGGCTGGTAGTATGAAGATAGAAATGAATGGTGCAGTGTGTGTGTATGTGTGTGTAATTGGTTTGATGCACTACTGATCAGCTTTATGTAAGTGTATGAAATAATTAAGCTGTGAAAGTTTCCTCCTCCCTGGATTCACGCACAAATAAACTGCTAAAATGTGAATTTAGCAGTGATCATTGTCTTGCTTTTTCTTACCGGAGGATCATGTTATGACACTGATTACAGAAACTGGTCCTATGTGGTTTTTCCGATGGCTTGTGATACAAAGTAAGTTTCCAAAATCAAAGCAAATCTTTGCAAAGGGTTGTGAATTCCATGGGATAGGAAATCTTGTTAAGTAGTGGAAGATTTTCTACTGAATTTAGACTGTAATCATTTGATTATTCTGTAGATCCCATTAATTTTCATAAATGTTTCGTATTGCGTTAAGAGGTATAACCGATTCAGAAGTAATTAAACAAGAAAATGTAGATACAAATGCTATGTAAACAAATGTAAAGAGATTCAGAATGATTCTGATTTCATCACCAGAATTCATGAGTGATATGGAGGGTCACAACTGGAATTTAATCTCAGGACGTTGAGGGTCACCCTTTCTGAATGGAAGGTAATGAGGACCCATTCATCAACAGCGCGTTGTGACTAACTTCCAACAAAGAATGAGGCTTTCGGAGCAATTAGAATCCTTGGAAGCTCCGGAGCTAGGAAAGAATTCGTGTGATATAAAGCAAGATTGCTTTTCATTGCTGTTTGAAATGGTTTAGCTTAGTCGCCTTCTCCTTCCTCGTGAAAGTGGCGTCTTTCTTTCACATTTTGTTTTCTTTGTTTATTGTCTTATTATTTTATTTTCTCCGCCTCACCCCATCTTCCCGCTTTGCTGCTCAGCATTCATATATCCTTTCTTTTCCTACTTCTCGGCTCATTGATCACAATTCTTCCACCTCCCCATCTTTTCTATCTTCTCCTTTATCAACCATTCCCACATCCTCCTGTCTTTTTCTCATCTTGTTTCTTCCTCTTCTCCTTCACTTCTTTTCAGCGAATTATGGTTAAGGAATGACCATATACTGTTTATTTGTTTTCCCCCTTTCTAAAATGATTTTCCTCGATTACTGTTCTAGAGGTATTTCTTCTGTTTTGAAACAGTCCGTGAGATCTAGCTTAGATTTAAAAGCAGTTTCTCAGACCATTTTGAGTTTCTTGTAAAAGAAAACTGTTTTGTCTGTCCATCTACACTTTTTCTGTCCGCCTTCAAGATCTTAAAAACTACTGAGGCTAGAGGGCTGCAAATTGATATGTTGATCGTCCACCCTTCAATCATCAACGTATTAAATTGCAGGCTTCTTGCCTCAATAGTGTTTAATTTATTTAAGGTTAAAGTTAGCCCTGATCGTGCGTGTGGCACCGCTGTAGGTGCCAAGAACACATGCCACCACCGGGCCGTGGCTGAAAGTTTCATGGGCCGCAGATGAGAGTTTCATACAGCGTTATACGCTATACAGAAAACTCGACTGCCTGCACGTTTTTTTTTTTTTCTGGAATAGTTGGAGGTACTGCATAGGACTGAAGCATTGCGTAGGACCCTGTTTAGATTCTGGAACTGTTTCTGAGACGCTGCTTTGATTTGGAAACAGTTCCTTAAGGCGATTTGATTTTGAAACCATTCCTACGAACCTGCATTGGTTTTGAAACCATTCCCACGAACCTGCATTGATTTTGAAACCATTCCTACGAACCTGCATTGATTTTGAAACTGTTCCCACGAACCTGCATTGATTTTGAAACCGTTCCCACGAACCTGCATTGATTTTGAAACCGTTCCTACGAACCTGCATTGATTTTGAAACCGTTCCTACGAACCTGCATTGTTTTGAATCCGTTCCTACTAACCTGCATTGATTTTGAAACCGTTCCTACGAACCTGCATTGATTGTGAAACCGTACCTACCTCCATTGATTTTGAAACCGTTCTTACGAACCTGCATGGATTTTGAAACCGTTTCTACGAACCTGCATTGATTGTGAAACTATTACGGATACCATCTTCGATTTTAAAACACTTTCGGAGACCATTTTCAATTTTTCAACGGTTACTGAGACCAGTCTTCGATTCTGAGACCACTGGCGAGACTCACCTTCTATTCTGAGTCATCGCCTCGATTTGGAGAATCTTTTTAAGACCCAACTTCGATTCTGAGACTTTTGAGACCCACCTTTGACCCGTGAGACCACCCCCCGAGACCCACGTTTCATTCTGAGACCATTCCAGAGACTCAGCTTCGATTCTGAGACTGTTCATGAGACTAAACATCGAATCCTAAACCGTTCCTTAGATCCACCTTTGACTCTGGGACCATTCTGAGACTGTTCCGAAGACATAGTTTCGATTCTGAGACTGTTCATGAGACCCAACATCGAATTATTATTATTATTATTATTATTATTATTATTATTATTATTATTATTATTATTATTATTATTATTAAGACCCTTTCCTCTACGACGCTCATGTAGAAAGATTGAGGGCCTTCTCATCTTCTATATATTTTTGGTACATTATTATTATTATTATTATTATTATTATTATTATTATTATTATTATTATTATTATTATTATTATTAGACTCATGGCAACTTTGTGTCCATACCAGTGTGACCCCCTCAAGTCATTTTCAAACTGTTAATTGTAAAGTTGTAAAAGTTCACACAGATTATGAAGATTATATACTTTTGCCATTTTTTGTCTCAATAGTTTGGGAATGATTCGAGATGGGGTGGAAACATAATTAGAATAAATATGCTGTCCTTTAAGTGAAGGCTTCTGCGTGGTCTTCTGTTTTTGCTATTATTATTATTATTATTATTATTATTATTATTATTATTATTATAAAAGAAAAAGAAGGGACACTACTTTGGCAAAGGTCGAAGTTTTCACCAGTACTTCTCTCTCTCTCTGTTATTATTATTATTATTATTATTATTATTATTATTATTATTATTATTATTATTATTATTATTACGATAGAAAAAGAGGGGACACTATTTTCACAAACGTCGAAGGCTTCACCAATACCGTACCCCACCCCTCTCTCTCTCTCTCTCTCTCTCTCTCTCTCTCTCTCTCTCTCTCTCTCTCTCTCTCTCTCTCTCTGGTCCCCACCCCAAAACAAACAAACAGACGCAAAACTCTATAAAACAAACGAGCAAAGTTTCCCCCCTTCAGTTTGCCAGCAACTTCCTTCCGAAGTTGGAGCGGGGCTTTGGGAACAGTCGATCTGAACTTCAGACGTGAAAAAGAGATCTTAATTGGATTTCCTTTACCCTGAATATTTGCCACAAGGGAAGTTTCGAGACAAGTCATTACTGTATTATTGTTGCTTTTATTTTTTTTTATTTGTTGGTCTCATCGTCATTAAACTCTGTGGGATTTTTTTTAATTGAATCCTGTAAGTTTCAAGACAAATTATTCACTGTATTGTCGTTGTTGTATGAGTAATTATTATAGTTGTGAGTGTCATTATCGTTAAGGTTTGGGTGTTTTTTTTATATTGAATCATATTATATTAGAATTGCATTCAGTTAGCAGCTGAAGCTTCTTTTCAAATTAGAATTTACAGTATTATGTTTTTTTCCATTTAATGATTGCAACCTCTTCAATAAAATTTATTTAATACAAATAAATTTTGCTTATAAAATTACTAATTAGTAATTCGGGCAGCCACAGGAGAGTTCTTTTAATTCAGTGGTTTGGTAAAACTACTCTTTAAAAAAACTAATTATTAGCTGGAATTATTTTTACTCTTTTGTTATTATTTTTATTATTATTATTATTATTATTGTTATTGATGTCCAGCATTTTCCTAGGTTCATCCGCACCTCGTTAAATATGTTATAGAAATTATATAAAAAATCATGTCGAATCCCAAGATAATCATAATTCCAGGACAGAATATTATAAAACCTCAAATAAAAGAACAATAAACTGGATAATAGCTCTAATCCTATTAAACATTTAGTCCCAAGTATGGAATTATTAAAAATAAAAAAATTAATGATGTGAATTCTAATGTAAGTAGAAAGTTAGGCTGCTGTAAATTCAGTCCTAACTCCAATATAATTCAAAAAGGTAAATCTTGCAAAAAGACTAAATAACTTTAATACTAGAAACGTTATTCTTCCACTCATTCAAATATAAAACAAACAAAAAATTAATAGTCAGCCAAACTACGGTAAACAGAAAACTATCACAAAGTAGGCTCGGTAGTTAATAAAATTTAGTTCCACAAATGTCAAAATACAACACAATAAATCAAACAAATCAAACTGCATTAAGCGCTATGTCTACTAATATACTAAACACAGTTCCGGGAAAGCCAAAATACCTTGTAATAAAAAAAACATTAAACAGTAGGTCAGGAGCTGACCAAAGTTAGGCACAGTTCCAGTACAACTCTCCCCACCTTCTACGGCTCAGGGTCTAAGAGGAAATGTATGGAGAAAAGTACAGAAGTTCTCCTGATATAACGGGAAAAATTTAGAATGCTGAGAGAATTGTATTATTTTAGGGTATTTAAAAATCATTGGTTAGATTAACTTACGTTCCAGGTTGCGGTTGTATTTCCATTTTCTTATGAAAAATTAAGTAAAATTCAAACGCATATACATTCATACATATATATACACATATATATAAATACACACATATATTCTCTAATACTACTTATATCTTGAAGGGATGGTTCCAGGTGGGACCCTTCTGGTATTTGGTAAATACTTAATTGAAAAGATCCCCTTGAGAACATTTTAAAAATATTGTGCAGATGTACTGTTCATAAATATGCATTTCATACTTATCGGTATACATATTATATTTATAAGAATGTATTTTTCATTCGTAAATATGCATCTAACATTCCCTAGTTTACAATACATTAATCACATGCACGATTCACCAAGCATTTATTTTCACTCAACTCACCAAGCAAAGACCACGACGAAAGTGTGCTTCCGAAGCCTAGGGGTCTTGAACAAGGTCACCAAGCTGCCCCAGGGCACGTCCTGGTACACATGGGCAGCCAGGTGCTCCAGTTGGGCGTGAACCGTAGGCGGCAGAACCAGCTGATTGTGTCTGGCTAGCTGACTTGACACGAGGCGCGCCCGGCGAGTCTTCCCCCGCGTCAGCAGCCAGCGGAGGGACTCTGGGATCATCCTGTTGAGGGAGGAGGAGCAGTCAGGAGCAGGAGATGGAGGAGGGACAGAAGGAGAACGAGGAAGAGGAGCGGAAGAAGGAGGAGGAAGAGAAGGGGTGGGAGCAGGAGGAAGAGAAGGAGGAGGAGCAGGATTAAGAGAAAGAAGAGGAGGAGGAGGAATAGGAGAGGCAGGAGCAGGAGGAGGAGAAGGAGCAGGAGGATGGGAAGAAGGAGCAGGAGGAGGCGGAGCAGTACCAGGAGCAGGAGTAGGAGAAAGAGGGTAGAAGGAGAAGGAGGATGGGAAGGAGAAGGAGAAGAAGTAGCAGGAGAAGAAGAAGAGGAAGAGGAAGATAAGGAGAAGGAGGAGTTGGAGGAGGAGGAGAAGGAAGAAGAGGAGGAGGAAGAGAAGAAGAAAGAGAAGGAGGAGGAGTACGAGAGGGAGGGAGGGAGGAGGAGGAGGAGAAGGAGAAGGAGGAGCAGGAGCAGGGGCAGGAGCAGAAAGGGAGGAGGAGCAGGAGGAGGAGGAAGAGAAAGATTGGTGGATTATACTATTTTCAAGTTTTGTTAAAAGTAATAAGAAAATTGGAAGTAATTTAGAATGCATGCTTAATAACAGTGATATTAATTTAACTAGGGAACAAAGCGAGATTGATAACATACATTATGCATGTTTAATAATAAAATATAAGTAGACTGAGAAGTGAGGTAAAAGCTTTCATTACTGTTATGTTTTGTTGTTAGCAAAAACTTCTGAACATTTATGAGGCGCGGGTAAAAGTAATAATAATAATAATAATAATAATAATAATAATAATAATAATAATATTGCTTCCTTAATTTCTTTCATCATCATTTCTGAGAAATTTGTGATATATTGTTAATAACGAGTTTTTGAACATTTATCAAGTACGGGTAAAAGTGGTTGTAATATTAATAATAATAATAATAATAATAATAATAATGTTGTTTTCTGAACTTCTTACACCATAAATTCTGAACGATTTAATCACTCTCTCTCTCTCTCTCTCTCTCTCTCTCTCTCTCTCTCTCTCTCTCTCTCTCTCTCTCTCTCTCTCTCTCTCTCTCTCGTAATAATAATAATGCTTTCTGAATTTCTTACTTTATAAATTCTGAACGATTTAATTCTCTCTCTCTCTCTCTCTCTCTCTCTCTCTCTCTCTCTCTCTCTCTCTCTCTCTCTCTCTCTCTGTTTTCTTTTGCTCTATTATTATTCCCCTGACCCCCGATAACGATAGAGAAAAACACTTTGGCATATGACTGAGCGAGAACCGAGAATAATTACCTTTAGAAAAAAATTATTTTTTTTATTTTTATTTGTTTTTTTACGTCATTTTAGCCATGTTTAGAAGGTCAGGGTATTTCACATTTTAAGGAACTTCAAAAAAATAAAATGAGTGTCTTGATCTTATAAGATAGATGACTTATGATATCGGGTCCCAAGGAAATAGAAAGTGAGTTGGGCTTTATAGCGTATGTTGCCTGCTAATGTTTATTTTATGAGTGTGGTAAAGATGATGATGTTTCAAATGAAAGAATTAGTAGTAATAATAATGATAATAATAATTTTATTATTATTATTATTATTATTATTATTTATCTCGTGATTGTGATAAAAAGCATATTTCAAATGAAAGAAATGGCAATAATAATAATAATAATAATAATAATAATAATAATAATAATAATAATAACAATTTCGTAATTGTGATAAAGATGATTTTCCAAATGAAAGAATAGTAGTAGTAGTAGTAGTAGTAGTAGTAGTAGTAGTAGTAGTAGTAGTAGTAGTATAATAATAGGCCAGCCCTATGAGAGCTTATAGTCAGGTCAGTGGTCTGGTTAAACTTTTTAATAATAATACTAATAATAATAATAATAATAATAATAATAATAATAATAATAATAATAATAATAATAATAATAATGATAGTAATGATAATGGTAATAATTATATTTATTTCGTGATTGTGATAAAGATGATGATATTTCAGGTTAAAGAAACCGTAATAATAATAATAATAATAATAATAATAATAATAAACAAATTGAAGATTTATATGTACGAGATGTTAGCTGGAACATCAGTGCTCATGAATTTTGAGCAGTTGTGGTGAATGTATGCTAATCACCAATTATGGTATGCAGATAATGATGATTAGATTAATTTATGATAATGGTCGTTTTTGTTGCAGTTTATATCATGTAAAACACAATGTGCATCATGTTTTTGTGGTATGTGGATGAGTGTGTGTGTGTGTGTGTGTGTGTGTGTGTGTGTGTGTGTGTGTGTGTGTGTGTGTGTGAACAACACGATACGCCAGACTCTCGCTGACCAAGTTTAAATTTAGCATTAATATTCAGTGGCTGGACTGGTCCGTGCAGAGCTAGTTTTCATATTAGGGTACAGATTTTGACGTCAAGTTCAAGCAGACAGACTTCTGCTGTATCACAGTATGTTCCAAAAGGCAAAATAAATTGGTAAACAAAAAGCCAAAATGATTTGGAGTTAATTAACAGCAGAAATTTGTATTTTGCAAATTTTTTTTAAATACGAGAGAAATGTGAATTAATTTTTCACTCTGCAAAATTTTATGATTCCGTGTAAAGAACACTCGTAGCGACATTTTTCTCGGCTGATAAATGTAAATGTTATCTTTCACGTTACGATATTAATTTTGATGTCATTTTAAAGCTAGTTAGTTGTATATATCAGTAAATGTTGAAGAGTCTGAAAGTGAAAATAAATTAAAGCAGTAAAAATAAACAGCCATTTTTCATACACTGAGAACTTTGATAAACTGCATTCCAATGATATATTATTCACTGTTACTTACTTAAGCTATTGAACAGCAATACACATTACCGTCAATTCTTTTTGCGGTATGATTGCACCATCAGTGACACGGTGAACATAAATATAACGATGCCAATGACAGCGAAGGAAACTTTAATGAAAAAACTCCATTACAAATACCATTAGCAGAGGATGCGCAATTATAATTGGGAAACCTATTAAAAGAGAATGCAGAGCAAATATTGGAATGCTTTTTCCAGATCATTAAGTTCGGTTCTGCTATTTGTTTACGTCAGCTTTTTTTTTTTTTTTTTTTTTTTGGTCCAAATTAGTTGATTGCCCAAGAAACATTTGTTCTTTCTTGGTAAATTGTCTTCGGTTAAATTGATGAAATATAAATGTTTGTATATGATTATATATATATATATATATATATATATATATATATATATATATATATATATATATATATATATATATATATATATATATATATCACGCATCTCAAACATTAGGCGCAAATATCGTTTAATCTCCAATTTTCCCTCCTCGGAATATATATATATATATATATATATATATATATATATATATATATATATATATATATATATATATATATATATAATATATATATATATATATATATATATATATATATATATATATATATATATATATATATATATATATATATATATATATATATATATATATATATATTCACGCATCTCAAACATTAGGTCGCAAATGTCGTTTAATCTCCAATTTTCCCTCCTCGGAAATAATACCGAAGGGGATTTATAAGTCGTTCGTCACCAGGCGGATTCGATCCACCTAACAGCGAGAACCAACGACTTCAGTGACGCCGGTAATCTTACCACTTGGACGAACCACTTGTCAGTTATAATCCCCCGTCGATTTTTTCCCAAGATAGAGCGAATTGGATATTTAACGACATTTGTAGCTTATTGTTTGTGAATATAAAAAAATGTCACGGTGTTGTGATGAAAATTCATATTTATGTGAATACATATATGTAATATATATACGCAGAAATATGAATTTTTATTACAACACCGTGACATTTTTTATATTCACAGACAGTAAGCTACAAATGTATATATATATATATATATATATATATATATATATATATATATATATATATATATATATATATATATATATATATATATATATATATATTATATATTGATATATATATACATACATACACATATGTGCATGTATATATATATATATATATATATATATATATATATATATATATATATATATATATATATATATATATATATATATATACACACATATTTGCAGAACTTGAATATACCTTGTTCGTGCTCAATAACGTGAGGTTAAAATCGATCCCTTATTCTTGACTGATGTAGAGAAAGAGGTTAACTAGGTTTGTATGTTTGGTCATGGCTCTCTGGTTAAATGTTGCGAGAGAGAGAGAGAGAGAGAGAGAGAGAGAGAGAGAGAGAGAGAGAGAGAGAGAGAGATATGGGCCGAAGTATTGCATGTTAGGTCATCGTTCGCATATTAGGAATTAAGGAAAACGAGATAAAAGAGTCGTACAGAAAGAGAGGTTTCATCTCCATTCATCATTTCAAGTATTGTTCAGCATTTCCACCGAGTGTGGTAATGTTGCGGTTCGTGTTACTCTTATTACTTGCAATATTCACATTCTTTTCGTAGCATCCGCCCCATTGCAGTTCAACTGACTTGCGAACTTCTGCTGAACACAATCCTCATTTGAGAATGAAAAATAACAAAAATGCGTCGAATTTTCTTCCGTGCAGTCGAGTTTTCTGTACAGTGCATTATGCTGTATGAAGCTTTCAGCCGCGGCCCATGAAACTTTCAGCCACGGACCGGTGGTGTCCTGTGTTGCTGGCATCTATAGCACTGTCAGACGCACGATCATGGCTAACTTTAACCTTAAATAAAAGAAAAACTACTGAGGCTAGTGGGCTGCAGTTTGGTATGTTTGATGATTGGAGGGTGGATGATTAACATACCAGTTTGCAGCCCTCTAGCCTCGGTAGTTTTTAAGATCTGAGGGCGGACAGAAAAAGTGCGGACGGGACAGCCAAATAGCCATCTCAATTGTTTTACTTTACCGAAAACTAAAAATCAAAACAAAATCAGAATGAATTTTAAGTCAGACAAATGATAGCGGACGAAATAGTTAATTACAGGTAACATTGTAATATGAAAATCCGTTATATAAATAACGGGCTCTTCCACAGTTTTGCCCGTGAACTGTGGAGAACAGTTCTCTGATAAGTAAACACCCAGTCTTTCTCTGTCATACTTGTCTTCCCCCCCCCCCCTTACAAATTTTTCTTGCCATATTTGAGACTGGTGTAGGTAAAACAGCCTAGCTTAAAAAAAAAAAAAATAGAACACGCCAACGTCTGTGACCCTTGGTGGTGTGACTTCAGACAATATCCTATCAATCAGCCAATCAGACAATCAATCACGTCGATCCGAATGGGAAAATTGAATCTTGTCTTGACGAATAATCTTTCGTTTCCATGTTTTTATGTTCCAGTTCATTTTGTAAATTAAAAATTTCTATTATACGAAGGAGGAGAACAGGGAATACAAAATATTTCTCGTTTCTTTGTGTTCATTCTTCGTTTCATTTTGTAAATGAAAAATGTGTTTATACGAAGGAAGAGAAAAGTAAACACAAAATAAGGCTTAGAAAGGTGTTCATATAGTACTTATTTATCTGACAAACAATTAAGAAACATCTGCGGATTTCAACGTGGCCGGAAAAAGTATCACTCCTTTGATTTACAGAAGAGGAAAGAGAATGCTCCTTTAATTAAGGAAAAGAAAAAACTGCTTCTGAAGTTACAAAGTAGGGGAAAAAGGTACAGAGAGAGAGAGGGGTATTTCGACTATGGCCGTATCTTGCATCATTTTAATCAAAGCATTTGTGTAGAAACAAAGCTAGCGAGCCGTTTAGAAAGATTGGATGGACGATTTTCTCTCTCTCTCTCTCTCTCTCTCTCTCTCTCTCTCTCTCTCTCTCTCTCTCTCTCTCTCGGACGCTGGTAAGGGGAAGTGTTGATAGCCAAAAACAGCTTGGGAGCTTAAATAATTTCGTCATTATTTTTATTATTATTATTATTATTATTATTATTATTTCCCGTTCGGATTCAGTGTTGACAATAGTAAGCACATCCGAACTGTGAGCAAATCGAGAGGTTATCATATTTTGGTGGTTTAACATTGGCGTAAATTATTATGATTTTTGTTATTATTGTCATCATTATCGCCAAAATACTTCATATCGCAAATAGCAAAAAAAAGTCGGGGGGGGGGGGGGTTGCGGAATAAATTCTGCAATGGCTTTTCAGAGGTTGAATACAGAAGTCAGTGTTTAACAATACCTGGTAGTTTTCGAAATTCTGCTCGACAATTTTAAGCAAAAAAATAAGTAGTGACTATTCAGCTGTAATTTTCACTGCGTCTGTTATATTACGCAACAAAAGATACCTTGTTGATTATTATTATTATTATTATTATTATTATTATTATTATTATTATTATTATTATTATTATTATTACTATCATTTTTTTCTATTTCAGTTATCCTATTCGACTGGGTAGTATTTATAGTTTGGGGTTCCGGGTTGCATCCTGCCTCCTTAGGAGTCCATCACTTTTCTCACTATGTGCGCTGTTTCTAATAGCACGCTCTCTGCATGAGTCCTGGAGCTACTTCGGCATCCAGTTTTTCCAGGTTCCTTTCCAGGGATCTTGGGATCGTGCCTAGTGTTCCTGTGATTATGGGTACAATTTCCGCGGGCATATCCCAGATCCTTCTTATTTCTGTTTTCAGGTCTTGATGCTTGCCAATTTTTTTTTTTTTTTCTTTCTCATCTACTCTGGTGTCCCGTGGTATTGCAACGTCAGTGAGTGATACTTTCTTCTTGATTTTATCAATCAACGTCACGTCTGGTCTGTGGGCACGCATCACCCTATCTGTTCTGGTACCATAGTCCCAGAGGATCTTTGCCTGATCGTTTTCTATCACTCCCTCAGGTTGGTGTTCGTACCACTTATTACTGCAAGCTAGCTGGTGTTTCTTGCACAAGCTCCAGTGGAGGGCTTTTGCCACTGAATCATGCCTCTTTTTGTACTGGTTTTGTGCAAGTGCCGGACATTTGCTTGGTGTGTGGTTTATGGTCTCGTCTTTCATATTGCATTTCCTGCATATGGGTGAGATGTTATTTCCATCTATTGTTCTTTGGACATATCTGGTTCTTAGGGCCTGATCTTGTGCCGCTGTTAGCATTCCTTCTATTTCC
>JANJGK010005733.1:0-7500 GCA_039081455.1 Macrobrachium rosenbergii
ATTCGGCACATACTTATAGACATAAGTATATGCATAAATCTATCTATCTATCTAACTATCTATCTATATATAATATATATATATATATACATACGTATGTATATATTTGTATATATATATATATATATATATATATATATATGTGTGTGTGTGTGTGTGTGTATATATATATATATATATATATATATATATATATATATATATATATATATATATATTATATATATATATATATATATATATATATACAGTACATACGTATATATATATATATATATATATATCATATATATAATATATATATATATATACTATATATATATATAGATAGATTTATGCACATACTTATGTCTATAATATGTGCCGAAAATCCTGCGACAAAACTATAAAAATGCCTTTGAATGGTTTTGCTGAAGCTTTTCTAAAGTTTTAACTCGAAAATTCTTTTCACTTTTATTGTGGAGCTATAAACGTTTCAATGCAAAGCCTAACTTTCAATGATTTAATTTCCTCTACCATCTTTCTGTGAAGTTTTATTCAAAATATTCATCACGAACGCTGCTAAAGAGAATAGGTACATTTCAAAGAATTTCTTTCTTTTCACGTTCTATAGCAGGGTTCTTGAATACAGAGTAAAGTAGGTGATAAATTTTATCTACTCTACACACTGGAGGACATCTTTACATACCCACATACGTTCTCAGTTCATCCGGAATATTCTAAGAAATTACAAAAACAAACATGATCTCATTAATGAAGAGCATTTGTTCCAACAAAGTTACAAGTTATCAGCGGTTATAGATTAGGCCTACATAAACATGCAAAATATCCACAAGATCCATGTGTGCATAGCGGCACATTCTCTCTCTCTCTCTCTCTCTCTCTCTCTCTCTCTCTCTCTCTCTCTCTCTGAGGCATTCTAATACAACGCTTACTCATACGTCTGAACCAAATTTAAGTGGTCCTTCTGACCAAAGTGGTGATATTTAAAGTTGTTCTGACTATACATTTCTCCTATTGTTAACTTCAATCCATCGCATCTACGGAAATGAACTCGTGGGGAATAGACGAAGTGTGAAGCGGCTTTTGTAAAATCTTGTTGAGTATTTTTCAAGAAGGAATCGTTGGGTGGCAATGGTTTGCTCTCAACCGAGATGATGCAAAGCGAAAATGATATCCCGAAGTATGATTCGACCTCATTCAAAGAAGGTTTATGATTTAAATGTTTTCATATGCACGGTTCGTGGCCCACGAAGGAATTTCCAAATGAGCATGGTACCAAAACAATAACCTCTTTCGAGATTAACTTTCCAGGTTTCGTGATCGACTAATATTCAGTACAGACCGTTATGTGACCCCTCTTATTTAGAAGTAAGGTTGTAATGGATTTAGAACAAGAGCGGGGGGGGGGGGGATCCCATTTACTGTATAAGTCTTTCAAGTAACTCAATTCGTGAAGGTATACACAAAAAACACGCAGAGTCATTGCAAAGAGTAATAAAATATTCCCATGGTTTTCCCAGATAAATAAAGCAGTGATCACTATCACGTATTTGTTCTCTGCCCCAGAGACGTCAAAATACACATACACATCGCTCCCACTTGGCTGAACATCAGTGGAGAATAATTCCAGCGAGAAATTATTTCACTCCTCATCCTAGGCATATAGATAAGTGTTGTCTCACGTCGGAAGGCGGTAAAAGTTACAAGAGCTTTCCTTCCTCAAGGCCTCTTCAGCCGTGCTTTAATCCCTGAAGGTTGTACATTGTTCGCATGCCTTTCAGTTCCTTATATCTTATAATGAAGGTGTTTTGTATTAACAAAAATTAAATAAACTGTTTCCCTAATTTCAAACAGTTTTATAAGAAATTTTATGCAATATGCGTGGATTCATAAAATATACACACTGAATAAAGGTTTCTTGAAATTCTATTTATACCGATTTTTTAATTATTATTTAAAAAAATATTTCCGGACTCAATAACCAATGGTATTGTAACATAAGTCTAAGAGAAACAATAATTCTGGTAATCACAAGTTATGATTTTACATTTGTCAAAATGGGGGACGAGATTCAGCACTACCATCACCACCTTCTCTCTCTCTCTCTCTCTCTCTCTCTCTCTTCTCTCTCTCTCTCTCTCTCTCTCTCTCTCTGAACAAAAATGGAAGTACAATAACGTTTATCACAACGATAATTATAGGTGATTTTTAGCTCAATTAAACATTTTCAAAGCTTCAGCATTTGCCTTCAGAATACCATGGACAAACCGAAGTCTCGCTACTACAGTATTCCGTGCCAAGTTACAATGCAAGTTCACATTTGAAAGCTTCCTGGAAATAATTTATAACACCTATTGAAAACTGGCCACATATAAACACTGAGCCATTAACAATGTGTAGAGCACCATGTGAAACGATTATGCCAGGCTTATGTGTAACATTACCTTCCACTGTCATGAAGCATAATGCTTTCACTCATTATCACAATTTCTGATGTTTTATCCTAGTAAGCAAGTAATCGCTCAAAATCAAATAGCCAGCGATTAAACTGCCATTAAACATGAAACAAAGCATTTCGATCACATCAACATCTTTTAGGATGGAATATGGACAATAAATAGGAAGATCCATATTCATTCATTCATTCATTCATTCACCCGCCCATATCCTTCTCCCTGTTGCATAAGAGACAGAACATCTCAAATTGCTCCTCTTTCCTCAACAAATTTCAACTCCAATACAAAAACTCGATAAAAACAAGACATTGCCCTTTTCTCAAAGAGGGGGAGTAATACAATGATCGCTCCCTTTCATACGATAGGTTTTTCCGTCGTAAGAAATAACATTTGTCCTTCTGCCTTTTTTTACTGTAACAACAGTAACGGAGGTCGTATACACGACATACCAAAAAACCAACCATAAAACAACTTGGAGAATGGATAGAAGGTGCAGAGATAAACAAGGAAGCAATCATCATATAATATGAAAACACAGAAGACAGTCAGAGCCATTCTGGAAAATTTATAAGTATTAAAAGTCGGAGAACCAGTTACGAGGGAGGCAAGAACTCTCCTGCCACAGAGAAACCGAAAACAAAATAAAAGCAAGACAAAATACTGGACAATTAAAAGCTCTAAGGCACAACCTAGGTTGTCCGGATGTTTAGCATTAATTTCTCATGGCTAGTTAGAAAATGGAAGTGGAAGTAAGCAGAAAAAAAAAAATCGGTGGAGCTTAAGTAAAATTAGAACGTAGGACGTTGCTAATCGCAGAAATAGGATTAGTATATGCTGGTTTGCCAGGCGATGAAGATGAATACCACTTTTAGGGATAAATCCCTAGCAAGTTGTCCACTCTTGCGAACTGAAACTCTGTTATGTTGGAGAGAGAGAGAGAGAGAGAGAGAGAGAGAGAGAGAGAGAGATAGAGAGAGAGAGAGAGAGAGAGAGAGAGAGAGAGAGAGAGAGAGAGAGAACGTCGAATCTTTTTCAGTGAAGTTTTAGCTCCATCACATAAATCTTCTGGCTCGTAGTTATAGCAATAACCTTGTAAAGTCACCCTCCTGTTTCTTTCTTAAGACGTATTTATACTTTTCACAATGATTTTTTTTAATCACTTTGATATTACACATAGCCACGTCATCGGAATTGCTGGCGATGCATTAAAAATGGCAAATCATTGCGTCATCGGAATAGCACTAAACACTAAATAACAGCGACATATCTATGCATGTATAAGTACGGTACCTTTTAAAAACGAAATTAATCAAAACCACATCTTGTTTTCTCTGCATGCGCTTACAAAGGCAGGCATACACTTTCTCCTAAAGAATATCCCACGAAAATAGGTCTATATGACTAGTTGTCTGAGGGAACACTGGAACCATATCTGCAAGGTCAGTGGTTTGATCTCAGAGGCACCAGTGTCAGCTGAAGTCATGAGAAAGGAAATTGGGGTACCAACTTCATCCCAAGTCATGGGAAAGGACAGTGGGGTACCAACTTCATCCCAAGTCATGAGAAAGGACAGTGGGGTACCAACTTCATCCCAAGTCATGGGAAAAGAAATTGGGGGTACCAACTTCATCCCGAGTCATGAGAAGGGAAACTGGGGTACCAACTTCATCCCGAGTCATGAGAAGGGAAACTGGGGTACCAACTTCATCCCGAGTCATGAGAAAGGAAATTGGGGTACCAACTTCATCCCAAGTCATGGGAAAAGAAATTGGGGTACCAACTTCATCCCGAGTCATGGGAAAGGGACAGTGGGGTACCAACTTCATCCCAAGTCATGGGAAAAGAAATTGGGGTACCAACTTCATCCCAAGTCATGAGAAAGGACAGTGGGGTACCAACTTCATCCCAAGTCATGGGAAAAGAAATTGGGGTACCAACTTCATCCCGAGTCATGAGAAGGGAAACTGGGGTACCAACTTCATCCCGAGTCATGAGAAGGGAAACTGGGGTACCAACTTCATCCCGAGTCATGAGAAGGGAAACTGGGGGTACCAACTTCATCCCGAGTCATGAGAAAGGAAATTGGGGGTACCAACTTCATCCCAAGTCATGGGAAAAGAAATTGGGGGTACCAACTTCATCCCAAGTCATGGGAAAAGAAATTGGGGTACCAACTTCATCCCAAGTCATGGGAAAAGAAATTGGGGTACCAACTTCATCCCGAGTCATGAGAAGGGAAACTGGGGTACCAACTTTATCCCAAGTAATGAGAAAGGACACTGGGGTACCAACTTCATTCCGAGTTATGAGAAAGGACATTGGGTACCGATTTCATCCGAAGTCACGAGAAAGGAAACTGGGGTACCAACTTCATCCCAAGTCATGAAAAAGGGCATTGGGTACCAACTTCATCCCAAGTCATGAGAAAGGACATTAGGGTACCAACTTCATCCCAAGTCATGAAAAAGGGCATTGGGTACCAACTTCATCCAGAGTCATGAGAAAGGAAATTGGGGGTACCAACTTTATCCCAAGTAATGAGAAAGGACACTGGGATACAAACTTCATCCCGAGTTATGAGAAAGGACAATTGGTACCGATTTCATCCGAAGTCATTAGAAAGGAAACTGGGGTACCAACTTCATCCCAAGTCATGAAAAAGGGCATTGGGTACCAATTTCATCCCAAGTCATGAAAAAGGACATTAGGGTACCAACTTCATCCCAAGTCATGAAAAAGGGCATTGGGTACCAACTTCATCCCAAGTCATTAGAAAGGAAATTGGGGTATCAACTTCAACCAAAGTCATGAGAAAGGATATTGAGGTAACAACATTGGGGTACCAACCTCATCCCAAGTCATGAGAAAGGACGTTGGGGTACCAACTTCACTTCAAGTCATGAGAAAGGGCATTGGAGTACAAACTTCATCCCAAGACGTGAGAAAGGAAACTGGAGTACCAACTTCATCCCGAGTCATGAGAAAGGACATTGGGGTACCACCTTCATCCCAAGTCATGAGAAAGGACAGTGGGGTACCAACTTCATCCCAAGTCATGAGAAAGGACGTTGGGGTACCAACTTCACTTCAAGTCAGGAGAAAGGACATTGGAGTACAAACTTCATCCCAAGACGTGAGAAAGGAAACTGGAGTACCAACTTCATCCCGAGTCATGAGAAAGGACATTGGGGTACCATCTTCATCCCAAGTCATGAGAAAGGACAGTGGGGTACCATCTTCATCCCAAGTCATGAGAAAGGACACTGGGGTACCAACTTCATCCCAAGTCATGAGAAAGAAAATCGGGGTACCAACTGCATCCCGAGTTATGACAAAGGAAATCGGGTTACCAACTTCAACCTAAGTCATGAGAAAGGACATTGGGGTACCATCTTCATCCCAAGTCATGAGAAAGGACAGTGGGGTACCAACTTCATCCCAAGTCATGAGAAAGGACACTGGGGTACCAACTTCATCCCAAGTCATGAGAAAGAAAATCGGGGTACCAACTGCATCCCGAGTTATGACAAAGGAAATCGGGTTACCAACTTCAACCTAAGTCATGAGAAAGGACACTGGGGTACCAACTTCATCCTAAATGACTTGCTGAGAACTGGAGGGCGCGGCCCTTCTAATGCTACCCGTTCTGCAAGGTGAAAAAGGCATATTGTGAAAAAATGTAAAAATATTTATATATATTTGACCATGTACACTTAAGTAAAAGCAGTGTACTGAATTTCAAGATAAAAGAAAGTGTTTCCAAATCCAAAAATGAAAATGTGAAAAAGACGAAAAGCAAGGAAAAGAATGAAACATGGAGAATATCTTAATATCGTTATTTGACCGAAATTTAAAAGCTAATCGCACTCTGTACTGATAACGTCTCATTTTCCTAAGCTTGGTTGTTGTAGAACGGAAACTGCAACACGTTGTGACTTATACAGACACATTGTTGGGTGGAAAGTTCTGTGATGCCCATGTGATTGCAAGAAAGGGGAAATGGAGGGAGAGATATGTTCGAAAATGCAATGAAATTATTTCCTGGTTTGTAAAACTATTACCCTTCTTCATACAAGCTCACTTTGCACCACAGATATTATATTCATAAGTGGTTCTTTTATCTGCAGGTGAACCAAATCCTACTGTAGCGCGCGAGCCAAGTCATTTTTCCCATTTTATTCAGAAATACAAACCTATTACAGATTGAAAGCCGTTCACTTACCCTTTTCTGTTGAGCGTTGTGCGTTAGTGTCGAATCATGCATGTAAGCACGCGAGATTCTTGCCCCTTTACGTTTGGAGGGCTCGGTAAGTTCGCTAAAAATATCCGCATTACACCATCTTTCGTCAAAAATAGACTACAAACAAAGGCGGCATAACCCAGAGTAAGATACAAAGGTAAAGAGTATCTCTATATCTCTCGGGTGTGTCTATGTCTGTGAACAAGGAACCAGACGGATAGGAAGCATAACGTGGCTGTCCTTAACTACTAATGGTAAATATACATGCTAGAAAAAATCAATACCTAGGCGTTAGATTTTCCCCTAACAACAACAAAAAGTTGCATTCCATTTGTATACAAGGAGATTCCATTTTACCCGCTGTTTGAATTAATAAATAACTTCATTTCAAACTGCCGAGAACACTCAAGTGTGGAATAGCCGAAGCCCGAAAGACTTGATAATTGATCTCCTAAGTAAGAGTCAAGAAACACAAACACAAAAACACACACACAGAATATTTTAGTTCCCAGTCATTCATTCTAAGCAAATTAGTTTCCAAACTGGAGTTAATGCTTGGGAGAATTTCCAAGAAAGGGCCATTAGCTGTTCTGTTAAATTCGCTGTTTTTAGCAAAGGAAACACCTGTCAAGGATAATAGTTGACACTGTTCCTCACAAAAATACCCTAACATATAACAAGCCCATGAAAAGTTATTATCTTCAGATAGTGAATAAGTCCCATTATGCAAAATAAGCCAACAATCAGATTACTAATTCTCATCTCATCCCGTCGCAGTCCTCATTGGAGATTGAATGGCAA
>JANJGK010005733.1:15000-43306 GCA_039081455.1 Macrobrachium rosenbergii
CAAACAACAGTTAAGTATTCGCGAAGTAGTTCGAGCAGGAAGTGTGTGTGGTGGCCAAGGATACCAGAGATGTCTTTGCAGGAGCAATTGCTTGTCAAAGCGGTGTTCTTGTTTGAAAGCTAGCCTTCGATGCAACAGTGCTTGCCACAGCCACAAATCATGTGACAATATTGACAAATAATTACTGTAAATTTGTTTGATATGTATGACCATTGCTTACATAGACGTGAAATTTGTCTATATTTTTAATGATTAAAACAGCTGTTTAAAAAAATTGTATTTTATTTTATTAAAAGTTTTTTTTCAGCTTACAATAATTTGTACTAGTTTTCCTTATTTTGACCCCAATACTAAGAAAAAAAATATATAACCAGTGTCACGTTAAGTGATGGTTTTGCGGGAACTGCTGGTTCCCCGCTCGTTCCCTTTTGTGGATTGCTGCCTCCTTACCTTCAAGTTTTTTTTTTTTGTTGTGATGTTTTCGTCAGTGAGCTGCCGTTTTTCTTGCTTCAGTCGGGTCTGGTAGGGCAGCGAGAGTAGCGGCAGTGGCAGCAGCAGCAGGCAGTTTTTTGGAGTCGACGTTGGTCGAGTTTTTGAGCAGCAAATTGGAGCACGGCTACGAAGTGGAGCACGACGTAGAGGTGGAGTGTGACCATGAGTAGTCGTGTGACCACGAGCTGCTCATCTTTGTTGACAGCGTGAGGCTGTCCTGACGTCTCCATCGGGGTATTCTGGTTTGTGGGGTCTTGTCCCTGTTGTGCAGCTGAGGGCTGTCTTGGTGACCCGATGGAGGACGTATGTTTGGTATTTTTTTTTTCTGCCTGCTGTTGTTTATTTTTGCCTTTTTTTTGTTTAATGCTACTTTTTGTTTATTTAACTTGCTTTTGTTTAGTGCTGCCTTTTAGCTTATTTTTTGTATTCATGGTTTATCTTTTTACCAGACCTGACTCACTTGTAAATACTTATAACTTAATATTGTAAATAAATTAAGTTTAAGCTCATTTTATTGTTTTTGTTGTTTTCCCCTCCTTTGTTTGTTGCATCTGCCGTCAGTCATGACAGCCCCGTCCTGAGTATGTTAAAGAACCTGCATAACGGCCCACTCGGGTCGTTACAATGGCGACCGTGACAGGGCGGCTCTGTTTTGGCTGGCGGGGTTGTTGCGGCATTGGAGGGGAGTATGAGTGTAAAAAAAAAAATTATTTATTTTTTTTTTTCTTTTAGGTGGGGAGGTGTCACGTTAAGTGATGGTTTTGCGGGAACTGCTGGTTCCCCGCTCGTTCCCTTTTGTGGATTGCTGCCTCCTTACCTTCAAGTTTTTTTTTTTTGTTATGATGTTTTCGTCAGTGAGCTGCCGTTTTTCTTGCTTCAGTCGGGTCTGGTAGGGCAGCGAGAGTAGCGGCAGTGGCAGCAGCAGCAGGCAGTTTTTTGGAGTCGACGTTGGTCGAGTTTTTGAGCAGCAAATTGGAGCACGGCTACGAAGTGGAGCACGACGTAGAGGTGGAGTGTGACCATGAGTAGTCGTGTGACCACGAGCTGCTCATCTTTGTTGACAGCGTGAGGCTGTCCTGACGTCTCCATCGGGGTATTCTGGTTTGTGGGGTCTTGTCCCTGTTGTGCAGCTGAGGGCTGTCTTGGTGACCCGATGGAGGACGTATGTTTGGTATTTTTTTTTTCTGCCTGCTGTTGTTTATTTTTGCCTTTTTTTTGTTTAATGCTACTTTTTGTTTATTTAACTTGCTTTTGTTTAGTGCTGCCTTTTGGCTTATTTTTTGTATTCATGGTTTATCTTTTTACCAGACCTGACTCACTTGTAAATACTTATAACTTAATATTGTAAATAAATTAAGTTTAAGCTCATTTTATTGTTTTTGTTGTTTTCCCCTCCTTTGTTTGTTGCATCTGCCGTCAGTCATGACAGCCCCGTCCTGAGTATGTTAAAGAACCTGCATAACGGCCCACTCGGGTCGTTACAACCAGTTTGTGTATGTCCGTATTTATTGCTGTTCAGTTTTAGTAATATTTCTTTCACTAAGTTGTGTTTAAAGTAGCTTGTTTCATTAAGTAAAGTCCTTTCGTGTTGGTTAGTTTTTCCGCCTTCCTGCACAAACACTTTAATGGTCGTTATAACGATCGTTTATTTGAATTTCTCTGAATAATATTGTATGACATTGAAGTGCAGAAAGATTTGATCTTGGAGCAGCAGCACGAGATTCATATATATAAAAAGGTTCTTTTTGTACCAAAGATATATTTTCATGCATCATGGCTGCCCATTTCATGAAATGGGTAAGGGTTCATTTGCCCATTTCATGAAGTGGGCTAACCACTTGCCCATTTCATGAACTGGGCAAGTGGTTTGCTCACTTCATGAAATGGGCAAGTGGTTAGCCCACTTCATGAAATGGGCAATTTCACAGATTGGGTGTAACATATATATATATATATATATATATATATATATATATATATATATATATATATATATATATATATATATATATATATATATATATATATATATATGTTCGTGTGTGACTGTGTGATTATGTGTGTATAGTATGTATGCTTGTGTGTGTCTATGCGACTATCGAAGTTTGAAGGAGATTTTATTTTCATTTGCCACCAAGGAATATCAGCTAGTGTTTAATAATATGTTGATGGGTTGTATTTTACTTGCATTCATTCCTCATGAAAACTTTTAAGAAGAAGCACATGAGTTGAGATTTCAACTTTCCGGTGATATAACTTTTCAAACATATGCGTCTCGAACAAGAGTTAACTGGCACCTTAAATAAAAATGACAAGGCTTCCTTTCAATTGCAGAGGGCCTCACTACGCATAACTAGGGCAAATATTTAGCATAAATGGCTTGAAATAACGTATCTTATCACGAAGATGTAAATTCTGAAGCGACTTTTACAAAATACATCTGACGAGGAGAATTTTAATGAAAGACACTGAGGGAAAACCAGTGACAATTCTGATTAATAAAAGCAGCATAATGCTATTTTGTGTTAGAAATATGTAGCTGAAAACAACGACGAATAACCAAAAAAAACAAATAATAATAATAATAAATAAATAAAAACCATATGTAAAAAAGGAATAAAATGAATCCAAGGTCATAGCAAAATTAGAAGCTGGTACAGGAAATGGGGAGGCTCCGACGCCAACATATCCGAATTTAAAGAAAGTCCAAGGGAAGAGAATTGCATCTATTACCTGCTTCAGCGCCTCCAATCACCGGGAGGAACCGAGATTAAGGAGAAACGAAAAAAAACAAAATAAGTAAAAAAGCTCAATTTAACTGAGGAGCTGAAATAGGCTATGGATGAAACATTAACTCACATATGCACACAAAGACCATATTAGTCATAGTTTCACGGCCATAATAAAACTTATATAACGTGTCTCAGGGGATAAGAGAGCATATTTACGGGAGAGAATTTGTAACTCTGGAGAGAGAGAGAGAGAGAGAGAGAGAGAGAGAGAGAGAGAGAGAGAGAGAGAGAGAGATGTTGGGGAGGGGGGCGGTTACAAAGTATTAAAACAAAATCGTAAATAACGAAGACTAGCAAAAGGAGAGCGCCCCTGGACACAGAAAAAGCCTCGACATCGACAACTGCAAACAAAGCAGCAGATAAAGAAGTGACAAATGTGGTACAAGGACAGATTAAAACTGTTGCCCAAATCTATTTTACTGCAATTGCAAAATAATCGGACAATAAAATCGCTAAACAAATTGTCAAGACCAAGGCAGAGAGAGGCTTCTTTCCTCATTTTTCAATCAAGCAGCGTCAGCGCAATGTGTAAATTCATTAACGAGCTTTTCAAAGTTACACTGCCAGTTGCGCTTGCATAAAATACCAATTTCGAACACGTTCATCAGTGCAATTACTCAAACTGTACCAACACAACGGTGTTTGGTGTAACTTTTGATGCACAGCATGAACAAACTAATTCAAAATCATCGACTTTCAGTTGTTGTATATTTTGATGTTGACGAGAAGTTCGCGTACATTACTGAGTTGAAATACCCATTCAACTGAAGATAACCATAATTTTTCAATGTGCAGAGGTCGAAAGAACGGGGAAAAAAATCTGATTTACCAAGAGACGTGCACTGGGAAAAGGGTGCAAGGAAATCAATACGGAAAGAACTCTGTGGAGGAACCACCTTGTTGCTAATACATTTAAGCAACTTCACAATGAGCCTCTTGGTTCGTAGTAAAATCACCCTCCAACAAAACTGACGTGAGATAAGCTGCTTATACGAGTCACCGCTTTTCCCTACAGGATGAATGATGAACACCTTCAGGATATAAAGAAACTGTGTAATAAGCTCAGACTCAGAAAGGACATACAAGAGGGGTCCCTAATATTTCAAGCTGCTTTTCTCTCAGGAGAGAGAGAGAGAGAGAGAGAGAGAGAGAGAGAGAGAGAGAGAGAGAGAGAGAGAGAGAGAGAGAGAGAGAGAGAGAGAGATTGCACGTCACAGGGAATATGGACAAACGTTAAGCATATATACAGAGGATAAATTATATACTAGCAAAAACTCCAAACGAATAAGAACACAAATTTTTCACACTGCATTTACGCCTGCTCGTGCGAGGTCTAAGTATATGGGTGATCTCGTCACCTACTCCATAATGATCCGGCATTTCTAATTTGTTAATGATGCACAAGGTGAACACCGTAAGGAAGAACTGCATCATATACAACCTTTTTGTTTATTGTTACTTAAGGACTGTAATTTACTTTCGTTATCGATATTTTTTTATTTAACAATCATATCAAGTACATTTTACAAACAAATACATATGACATATATGTAATTTATGTAAAAAAAAATTACAAAAAGAAACATCTGAAAATAAATCATAAACATCAAAACAATTCCTATCTATTTTTCAAAAACTTTAAAGTGCACAGTTGAGGTACTTATCTGTAGAATATAAATGATTTTTTTCTTTAAGGAGAATTTTCATCAAATACCTATCATAACTAAATTTACTTTTTATATGCTGAAATCAAACCAAATAGCAAGTAACCGCCAGACGATCGTGCGATGAGATGCGAGGTAGGTCATAAAACAGAAGAAGCAAGAAACGTAGAGTGTTGTCTGCAACAGATTTGAGAAGGAACTTGGGAGGGAGTAAAACGTCGATAACGGATGCAAAAAAAAAAAAAAGGAATGTGTAGATGCAAGTCAGGCGTCAAGGTATATGCTAATAACCACAAATTGGGATTTTTGTACCACCGTAACATCTGATTTTGCGAAGTAGCGACAAATTAGTTTAGCAGGTTTTCATCAACATGAGTCCCTAAAACAGTCTAATTATTGAGTAACAGGTGCAACATTAATCTTAATTAAAAGTTATCTAGGAGTCACGCGATAGTGAAAAGTTAGTAACTGGCAAACAAGAGACTTTAAACGGACTTCTTCCGATGCCTTGGTACGTGCTGCCGACCGTAAGAAAGTAATACCAAAAGTTTTATTTATGTGATTTCGGAATTCAAGGATCCCTTGTTGCAAAGTACCTTTATTCAGCTACACCTAGACAAGATACAAAAACGTATGAACGAGAAAATGTCGTCGTTTATGCTGGACGATTTTAACGACTGAGAAAGAGGTGGGATTCTTAAAGTAACACAACGGAGGGATTTAGTGTACTGCGAATGGCAAGGAACAGAACTGAGGCGATGATTATGTACACTGAATGAATGATTTTGGGATTCGAAGCATATGTGTGTAAGGAATGAGGGAGGGAAAATAAAATAATGAAGTTGATGAACAACCATAAAAACCTCTTGAGTTACACACTTGTGAATTAGTTCTTTCATAGTCGTTTTCTTAATTTGTATCTGAATAGATTCAATTTCATCTCTTTAGTGATAATGAAACATTTTGAAATACCTGTTCAAGTAATAATCAGTTCACTATTTCTAAAATATATATGTGAGAGGGTTACCTAGAGATACAAGAAAGGACAGTGGTCAAGAGTAATAATTACGATATGAACCAGTGCTAATCTTACCCAGGTGTAGCCTGACGGAACTGTTGTATTATAATGAATAATGTAATATACTAACAGGACCCAGTTGACAGTACAATTTTATCAACAGCCATTCAAAATCGATCTTGGTGCACAGTAGCTCTTCATAATTACATTAACGAGATTGTAGTGTAATCGACCTGTTCTTTGCTGTGAAGTCTACGTCAGGAAAATATCTCTGCAATTATATTTATGTGGAAGTGTACTGACCTAAAACAAAAAATCCCCTCTCGTTACGACAAACCGGCAATAGTTCATCCATAACAAGCATCTCATTGGAAATTACCACTGTTCAGCCAATTACAAGTCTAATGAGTTTGCAAGGAAATTTCACAATTTCTACCGAACAATAAGAAAACTTCCAACTTAAAGAATATAAAAAAACAGTAATCATGGTATGACAATAAAACTGTATTAAAGGATTCAGTGATTTAAGTATAGAGCTTTAACAATAACACTAACAAGTCAGATGGCGGAATAGAGTAAGAAATAATACCATAAAAGAAAAGATAAAAGATCCATATGCAGACCAGTCAATAATGAAAGGAAGATGGAGATGGCTTGGATATGCCGTTCGCACAACCAGTGGGAGAATAGTACGTAAAATTTTTAGCTGGGCTCCTGTGGGATCCAGAGGAGTTGGAAAACCCTGACTTATTTGATAAGAACAATGAGGAGGGAAGTTGGAGATGGTTAAAGTTAGTGGACGAAGAGTACAGGATAAACATGAGTGGAAGACCTTCAAAGAGGTCCTTTTCGTCATGCGACGCTGGAGGCGATGGTGATGATTAACACAGAAGTAATAACGTTATAACGGGGAAGCATATTCCCGAGATGTAAACTAGTATTACACCAGCCCCGGTTTTTTTGCCATGCCCCTAGGTTAGGTTAGGTTAAGTTGGGTTAGGATTGGTTAATTTTACGTAGAAACTATAGTAGTCTGGGTGTGGGAAACGTGATGAGATTATTTTCAAGAAAATTGTATGGTTAGTTTTTTTAGTTTTTAAGGTATGGCGTGCTGCTTTTTTCAAGGAAAGGTCCCAGCCTGGCGCAATACTCTGTTACATCTCGGGAAAATGCAAACGGGAAATACTGAACACAACCATTACTCAAGAACGATATGAAACCTTGAGGACATGTCTATAAACTCTTAAAATGACAGTCTGTCTAATCGGACATGTGTTTGTGTGATTGTAATAGAGAGAGAGAGAGAGAGAGAGAGAGAGAGAGAGAGAGAGAGAGAGAGAGAGAGAGAGAGAGAGAGGAGGTAATGTAGTGACTTGAACTCTCCTACCTGTTCAAACCGGTGGCCGGTTATAAAGTCAAAGGAAAAACAGTCACAGAAAAAAAAAGTCATAATTTTGGCTAGGAAAAAAAGTCAGAAAAAAAGTCACATTAATTTATGGTGGCAATTAATGTAAAAACAGAAAATATTTTGGATCTTTCCTAGATAGTGACCCCCAAGGGTTTTCGGGGGTCGTTATCTAGGACTAATATTTCTTGGGGGTCATTAGCTTTATGATATTTAAAGTCTTTTGTTTATGTTTTTTACGGTAATCCCCAACGGGCTTGTACTAAACGCCGCAAAGGTGCATACAGAACGGACCAAAACCCGTGGGGGTCACTATTTAGGAAAGACTGCGACTTTTTGTCCTGACTTTTTTCCTGTGACTTTTTTACCTGGATTCGTTAAAACCATTTGAGCCTGTGTATAAAGGAGAGCAATGAAACAAAAGCCATACAGAATAAACAACAAAACAATTGCCGAATACCAAGCTTTGGTCCACCCAATGACGTAATGGGCAGTCCAGGGCAAAGGCTTCCTCCATCACTTTTCAATCAGTCGGCTCCACAGGCATCATGGGAAAGAACAAAATCATGGATGGGTCAAGGGATTTGTGACAGACATTTGTCACTTCAATAACCATTTATCTTAAATAACAAGACAGTTTCGCATAGGTTCATTTTTAAGGGGATTTAAAAGTATACCGTTGTACCAGCCTCCAGTGCTGTTTCAATAATTTGCAAATTTATTCTAATTCTTTTACAAAGCTTGTACTGAATTGCTTCCATCTACGAGTCAGCAGATATGATGATTCGGTTCCAAACGACTGACTTTCAGTCGTTGATCTGAATATAAATTTTGAGTTCAGCGTCCAAAGCATTTTATTAAGTATATCATAAAATGCCACATAAACAATAGAAAACTATCACGACTAACGACCGTATATGATAAAGGATGATTTTTTAAACTAAGCAAAACCCTAGCGACACGTGTAACTTGATATTCTATTTAATCGAGGCAAATGAAAGCATCGAAGGGGAGAGAGAGAGAGAGAGAGAGAGAGAGAGAGAGAGAGAGAGAGAGAGAGAGAGAGAGAGAGTGTACGCCCTTCAACTTTACAACCTACAACAGTAAACCGAATTTTTGCACTGTAAGCATTATTTTCATTATTAGTGCATTTGTTTTATAATTTCATCCGTTATTTAACTATGAATGTAATGCGCCTTTTTCTACAATATGATGTCGTCTCATTAGATCAGTTTATATTATTCTTACTACTGACATGCCAGGTGTTCTTTACTCTTTCAATAATGCGAGATCATCCCATCAAAAGGGTAAACATTCACAGCATAAGTATTTACAACGGCCACTGTAAATTCATGCTTGAACTGTTGAAACGAGGATCGATCGCTTTGCCGCTCTCACACAACGTGCTTTATTTAATTCTCTCTTGGTCTCTCGTTTTCAGGATATCAAGAATGTTCCTTTGCAACACCACTTCCATGCTGAAGTATCTGCTTCGCAGGCCTTCGTCTCCTCCTCCTGAAAATTTTGATTTTATATTTTCATCAACCTATCGTCCTCCTTTTTTTGCAAAATAACCAGACCATTCCAAAACTATTTGATCAGTCCTTTCACCTACGCTTACCCTTTCACCTTTCATCTAATATCTCCACATTTCGCAGTCACCGTTTCAGTCCTTCTTAAGCCAGAAACAGTACCGAAACAATTATATACATTATAGACATTCATATTCAACATTTACATCTCACTTCCATTGGTGGAAACTGTTCAACGTTCCCTTCATACATCACCAACACCTTGTCTTCCACAGACAGGTCTCTTCCTAATCTTTTTAACACACCCAGCTGCTTTCCCGGCCTCACCTACTCTGTGACTTATATTTTCTATCATCCTACCGTCATATTTAATTTCCTTTGTCTGGCTTATCGCATATTTCAGTTCATAAGATAAATAGACAGCCATAAAAACCCACCACAGCCTTGCCTTACTTAGTCACTCTGCTGTCTAAATGTTCTAGAACACTGTTTGACACCTTTCAACCAGTCTGTCATCTTTTAACTCTTCTTGCAGTCTTCTATCACCTCTATGTTTACGCAAGAACACAACTCACTCCCCTCACACATGACTTCGGGCCCTCTCCCTCATCAAGGCATTCATTTACCAAATCTTAAATACCTTAATCATGACTATTTTCACTACTCGTACTACCCCCCGGATTCTTAATCCTTCAATCATTGTTGCCCGTCTTTGAAAGTATTCCCCTTCCCTGACTATTGCTGAGGGAATGCGAAAAAAGGGGCTGCTGCTGTTCCACATACTCTTGATTATAGTCATGAATGGATTCTTTGTTGACTTATATGAAATTCCTACATCATTATGAAGTGTAGCTTTCAAAAGAAAAGATTGTGGGACTGTAGTATTGATGGACAGGAAATGTATCCAGGAAAATATCTGAGTATCAGTAATTATGGCTTGCCTTATTTTTTCTTTGCCTCCATTACGTACTTTAACCCCATGCTTGGAAAAATCGACAGCGTTTCCAAAACAACTGTATCTCTCAGAACCTTCTAATGATTTCCCTTAAGTCTAAGGGAGATGTGTTTCTCAATAACAGGAACTGTAAGCTTAGTAACAACGCATATTAACCGCCATAGTCTCGGGAAAGAATCAACCATTTTTTTTTCCTAATCTGAATGAGAACGTTACACAACTAGGCTAGTTTCGAATTCAATTTTTCAGTCGTTGAAAATAGACCCATCCCTTTCCAAATTACAGTGATATATAAAAGCTATATTATGTAATTCTCTTATTCATTTAGAGAATTACTTGTGAAAAACCATAAACGATCTAAGAAGCACATCCGGATGTTCACTGATAAAGAATGAAATCCTTTTAACATATAACCCAGCACATGTTAGTCACAATTAATCAACACATTATTTACTATTGCGGAAACTTCATCGGTATAATACAAAACTACATTTTCCCGAAGGACCAGGAAGAAATTCGTAAGACTAAATACGCAAATATTTAGTAAACAATTAGAAGTATGCAATAAAACTGCTCTGTGAAACAAATGAATATAAAGTATGCCATAAAAATCCTTAATAAATGTTTAATGCTTGGCCCAGTTATACATCAAAATGTAAGAATAAAAATTATTCCATTGCAAGTAGGAGGGCGCCAATTACATGTATTATAGGAAAGGCACTTCCATTTATTGATGTTTGTCACGACTGATGTTTCTCCACTCTGTGGCAATTTCAAGCAACTGCTGACTTACAATCCGGACTTAAACCCTGTTCATTTCATCGTATGGAGAGAAAGAGCAAACGTGACCTTAAGACCTGAGCAGTGGTTAGTTAAAGGATTAAAAGCTGAACATTTAGGATCGAAACTCAGGGCACAAAGCTCATCGACCTTAAGACCTGAGCAGTGGTAAGTTAAAGGATTAAAAGCTGAACATTTAGGATCGAAGCTCAGGGCACAAAGCGCATGGATGACAATTTAAATCTGTAAACATGTAGTTACCGTAAATAAACATTCAAAATACAATTCAATTTGCTTAGACTTTATTTAAATTAAAATTTCAACAAAACCTTATATCTTTATTAACACCCCTGTGACATTCCAACGCATGAAAACGTACATAGTTCCCGTTATAAATACTCTGATAAATCTCGATGAACTAATATCAATTAATCAGCTTAAAAATGTTATTGACAGCATGGGGACGGGTGACCGGTAAAACTGTTTTACCTCCTAGGGCCCGGCGCCTTTAAACATTTTTTCACTCTGTGCTTTTTCATTTTCGAATACTGCAGTTTATTACAGATACTTGTGACAAATTACAGTATTTAGGACGATTTTTGTCTTATCTGGCGGTGCGTTTAATTATTTGCGGCTCTATCAATTACTGCATACTCTTACATATGTTTCTTATTACAATTAATAAGTTAAAAAGCCTAGTTAGAATCAAAGGAATAATGGTAGCAGCCCACCTATCTTCACACACGTTTAAACTGTTTCACACATATAAGGAGGAGTTTCTAAGAATGTTCTATATTTCCATCAAGGGTAGGTAGATGAAAATCACTTCTGAATAAATTTCCATTATGACGTAACATGTACTATACATAAGCTAACATACTTGTGTGCGGTCTTGAGAATCAGTCATTTCACCCATGACGTTTATTGAGGCTTCTAGCTTAAGGATACTGGCAGAAAATATGCTACGTGTAATGACAACTGCAATTAAAGTTCCATTCATTGGATAACCCATATATACATATGCCCTTATACCCATCAACGAAACACTAAGCCGACTTATTTCTCCTATTCCGCAAATTATCCAAACACTTCATGTGACAAAAAATAATAACAAAAACTTTACACTTACGTTAGTTTGCTTCTTCAGTTCCCGACGATTAGTCAAGCTTGGCTGCTGTATAACTCAGCCTGGGTCTACAAACGCCGGACTTTCTATTCCTTCACAGTGCTTTCCTTGTCATTGTTTACATAAAACGCTATTTAATGCACACTCTATACCATTAGATACTTTGCTGCGTTATAGATCTAGTGTTTGTAAACACGGCTAAGGACGCAAAATTGGCAATAAAGTTAGTATGCAAAGGACACGCACGCAACACTTTACATGAGGTCACTCTGATTTGCTAACGACACTAGAGTGGACGACACAATGGCGTTACTGAGCATTTTGAGAGCTTCCAATCGTTTTTTGCGTATTGGAAAATGTTCAAAGAAACCGGCATTCAGAGCTGTTAAGGGTAACAGCAGTTTTTGCTTTTGGCTTAGTGCCGGCATTATTACCATTTTTATATCTTGGTTAGAGACAATTTGCTTGAATTTTGTTAAAATAAATAAATAAATAAAGTAGAATAAAATAAAATGAAATCGGCATTGCATTTACACAGCTCAAGGTTTCTACATGATGAACTCCAAATGTGGAAGGAGTATTATGATATTTTTTATTAATAGATTATAATAAAATATAGAATTTAGGACAAAGGCCAAACGCTGGACCCATGAGGTCATTCAGCTCTGAAACGGAAACTGATAGTAAAAGGGTTTGAAAGGAGGAAAACCTCAAAGCAGTTGCACTATGAATCAATTGTCAGGAGTGGGTGGAAAGTAAGATGGAAGAAAGAGAATATGAACGGAGGTACAGTAAAAGGAATAGAAGCGGTTGCAGTTAGGGGCCGAAGGGACGCTATAAAGAACCTTAAGTAATGCCTACTGTGCACCGTATGAGGTGCACTGACGCCACTAACCCCCTGTGAAGGTTTTGTATTAATATGCTTTTGCTAAAACGCAATTTGTGCCGACTTACCAATTGAAAAAACAACATCTTTAAATTTAAATTTGTTTAAACTTTTGAGTTTGTACATTCATACGCGGCACAAGGCACTCCATATTTAACCTTGGATGTAGAGATTAACTACCACTATTACTGTGCAGGTCACTGTAGATCTCTACTGTGCGTTCTGCATATGCTGCAGTTAGTACTTTTCACTCGCAGTAAGATTATCAGACTACTCGGCATTTAAGATTCACTGGACTTAAGTCACCGAAACGGATCCAAAATCATTTGTGGGACAGAAGCGACATAAAGCTTAGAAAATTATTTCGTGTTGTCGACTATAACGCCTCGCTCCCTAAGGAAACACGGCAATGCTAATAAAATAAAGAAATGTCAGGTATTTCTATAGTGATCCGAGATACATTACACTCTGCGGTGAACCAGATGAAGGGATACATAAAATACTACTGTTCACAAAATCCTTATTCAGTAGAGTTTTAACTGGTTACCCAAGATTATTTTTTGTAACAGTGAAGGAAACCCGAAGAGTTTCTTAAAAGGCGACTGACATGAAATGAGGGGCAACATGAATGTAATTTGTCAAATTGCTGTTGCCCGTGACTAACAGACAGATTAATATTAACTGATAATTCAATTATAAAAAGAACAGAGACGTTGAGAATGCTACCATTAATCTGAACACTCCAAAAACAATAATAGTTGTAATATAATCGCGAGAAAAAGGCGCCGGTGCTTATTTTTTTCTTTGAGACACAGAACCTGACTTAATTGTTTGTGAAATACATAAACCTGCCACTACGTCCTCGACTCCCGTAAACCTTCGCTCTTGGTCATTTGATTACGTTTGAGTTCTCCATCTTTCTTTGGGGAAATAAAGAAGTGAGTTCGGAGTGATTGGCAAAATACCATGGCAGATTCTCTCCGGCAGAAGGCATGCAGTTTAATCTTGATAAGGGACAGATTTCTAAATGTTTTTATATTGAATTGTCCTGTTGTAAGAGAAATCGTAGCACTTCTGTATGTTTTCGAAGTTACAGATATTTCGGGTTTATTTCCTGGTCTCACTTCATAAAATAATAATCTCCCATTTGAATATCACTAGGACGCAGTAACTATCAAAATAGTGTTATGCACTGTTATGTTGAGATTCAAAAATAAGATATCAAGAACACTACACACAAATTTATATATATATATATATATATATATATATATATATATATATATATATATATATAATATATATATATATATATATATATATATATATATATATATATATATATGTATCGAGTGAATAGAGAAAAATGTATTTTTTCGAAGTAGAAATATCCTATTTCCATTTGGGTCAGTACGAAGGACCATAACGCAATAACTCTCCCAGTCTGTCAAAACAAGTCTCCAACCATATCTTCAAGAACACACCAGCACTAAAGAGGCGCTAAGAGAAATTGCATCTGGCCGTGCCTTCGAAATCCACGAGGGTCCTGCGAAGGAACCTTATGGTTAGTAAAGTGTGGGAAAAACCTCACCCCCCCTTGACTTCAAACGATAGCCTAAGGAAATAAGCCACGCCCACAGGTCAAGCCTAGATGTTTTGGCCAATCAAATGCCATCAGTGCCAGAGACCTAGGGACATCCTACAAGGAGCAAATACCCAATAATCAACAGGAATTCCTTAAAACACACCTCCAAAAGTTGGAATGAAGCAAGTGGAGGAGGTGCCTCAGAAAAGCAGTACCTGCCCAGAATATGACGTCATGGTTGACACAAGGGAAATGGGAGATATAAGGACAGGCATACAGGAAAGGAGACAGAAAAAAGGTGGGAGAGAAAAGAGAGAGACAGAGAGAAAAAGTCGCGGAGAGAAAAGAGAGAGACAGAAGAAAAGTCGCAGAGTGGGAAGATAGAGAGAGAGAACTATTCCGAAGTGTGGGAAGCAGAAAAGACAGAAAGAGAAGAAGTGTTTTAGTGAAGAAATACTCTCTCAAACAATAGTCCCAGTAATCTAATTCGTTAAGTCTCTCGAAACCATTATTTCAAAGTCCCGAAACCATTATCTTAAAGTCTCGAACCATTAGGAAACAGTTAAGAACTATAGGTGGAACTGTAAGACAAAAATCACAAATAAAGAAGAAACGGGAACAATTAATCATTTTCCCTTTAACCTCGGTAATTTACAATTTAATAACTGTTTTAAAGAGCCACTTGTTCCTACTTACAATAATTACCACATGCCCTAAGCCGGACGCGGTACCTTAGTGTTGGGCCCTTTGAAGGAAAGAAACAGGGCCCGACAACAGCTGGTAGCGAGCGGTGGGATAACGAGAGTTAAGTGGGATAACAAGAGCTAAGTGAGATAAAAAAAAAAGCTGCAGCCGATGGCGATCGGTGAGATTACAACAGCTAAGTGAGATATCCGCGGGTGTACATGTAGTGATCACGAACAGTTGGCGAAACAGTGAAGTGAGATAAACAATTGAAAATAGAATAAACAAGTGATCAAAGAAAACACCAAAGACAAAACATAACATACGCCACTCTGCAAAGAAGAAATAAAATACGCCCCACGCAAACACACACAACGCTACGACAAAGCAGAAGACTACGCCCCAGAGAGAGAGAGAGAGGCCCTTTTCCTGTCGACGCCGATGATTCCCGTGACCGAGTGAGAGCCAGATTCCCGGCTAAGGCGCAGTGACGGAAGGACGCTGAAGAAGAAGGCGAAGAAGAAGACGAACGAACAACCTAATCCTTGGATGAAAGCCTACGAATAACGAAATCAAGCTGCCGAGAGAATACGCGCAGAAAGACGAGAAAAAAAAACGACTCACAGTAAGAATGTCCTTATGGTCACACACACACACGTAGAAAATTTTTTTTCTTTGAGTTAGAAACACACAAAATTAAGTCGACTAAGAACACTTGTATTGATATTCATTTGAAAACACAAAACTCATACGTAATTTAAATAGACTTGGCAACAAGAGTTTTTTTTTTTCTCTCTCTTTCTTTAACTAAGCACCTATCGATCTTTTACTAAATTTTATCCAACATTTGGTATTACTAAACTTTATTTAACGTTTGGCATGACTAACCCATAATTTCTGTATTTTATTTGTGTCATTCTACGGTTATTTTAAGCATTTAATTTCTTATGTAACATTCATTAGCTGAAATTTATATATTTTTCGATCGAGAAATCTCAACTTGTTTTTTTTGTTCGCTTAAAGGTGTTCAGAATCATAAGTTTTTCGAAGATTATTTTTTCTTTAATTTTTTTGAAGCGAGTGATAATTTATTTACTTGTTTTACCAGCACTGTCAAGGATAATTGGAAGTTAAGGGATTTTTTTTGTTTAACACCGCCAATCGGTAATTTAGAAGTTCGGGGAAATTTTAGTGATTGATTAGTTTTACTTTAAGTAAGATAGAAGTGTTTATGATCTTTTGCGAATTTTTTTGTGATTTTAAGAACTGGTTGACTTTAGTTGCTTTGTTATTACTGCCATTATACTCATTGGTTAAGAAAGTGTTTGTCATTAGTGAATAAATGCCCAGGAGGAGATCGGCACAAACTAATAGTGTAAGAACTCCTGTTTACACAAGAAGTCAAACCAATAATTTAACTATGGATAGGGGAACACATTCAACTAGCCCAGTCTCTGCAGCTGTAGGTACACATAAAAGACATGCAATTAACCATATAGCCAAATTTTGCGGAAGGAAAGAAGGTCAGGGTGCCTGTAACCTAGAAAACTGGATAGAGCAGGTAGGCATACATCTTAATAACATAATAGGCACGGATAGCGAAAAACTCAGTGAAGCGAAGAGTTATCTGGATCTGGAAGCAGGGGGAGACTTAGAACGATATGTCCATTCCGAGACATATCAGAGACTTAAGAATTGGGAAGAAATGAAACAGTTCTTTAGGAAGGTGTATTCCACAGTAGGCGAAACAGATCCCGTTATCAGCCTTGCAAGGATAGCTCACTGTTATAAGGCAGATAAAAGAAGCTACCAAGGGATGAGTTCCCAGCTATATAACAATATGAATGAATGGGGTCACTTAGTTACGTCCACTAAATGGGCAGAGACAGATAAAATGTCAGTAGCTGATGTCAAACCCATTATTAGGTTAGCATTTATGATTGGAAGTTTGCCAGCCGAAGCTATTGGAAGGATGACCCAAAAATGGGAGACTTCAGATGACATAGCTGAGATCGAAGAGGAAGTAGCAAGAATCTTAGGTAGAAATCACGAAGGGAACCCCGTATACAGACCTTTAGTCACCATAGGACAAGAAGAAAGAGGACAAAATAGTTCTAGGAATCCAGATAGAATCAGAATTAGGACGTTAGGTGATGCATATCAAGGGGGATTTTCAACAGTCACGTGTTATAACTGTCAGAAGAAGGGACATTATGCCAGTGACTGTCGAGGGATAGCTTACTGCCCTTTCCATAAGAGAGCCGGGCATAGCGCTCGAGATTGCAGAAATAGACCTGCTTCAGCACCTAGATATAGATCTCAGACAAGAGGCAGAGGTAGAGACCGTAGTCAGTCTCCACAAGCTAGAAGGAATAGGAGTTCAAACCCAAACAGGTATCAAGATACTAACCAAACTGCGAGTATATCAGATGACACAATGGTAAATTTTCACTCCAGTGGTATAATGGGTCTTCCTTCATAATAGAGGGAAGGACCGGATTGCAAAACCTAAGCCAAACTAGACAGGTTAGCAAAGTTAATATAGGGAATGAATATAATTATAGACCAGTATTTCCCGCACATGTTGGTTTAGAGAAACCTATTGCCACATTCTTTGATACAGGGAGTCCTCAGAATATAATGTCAGAAAAGGTGTATCAGATGTATTTTTCTCACTTAAGTTTGAACCCAGCAGTAGACTGCAGAATCACAGACGTTCAGGGTAATAATATCAGAATAGTAGGACAAATAGATTTTCCTTTTAAGCTAGGAAGAATTTCACTAAAGCAGAAGGTTCTAGTAGTAAGAGATATTCATTTAGGGTTTGCACATTTGCTAATTGGTTATCCAACTATGGCTAGAGAAGGTATCAGCATTAATGCACCTAGAGAGCAATTAGTGATTAGAAGGGGTCATGAAATTTCTAGAATACTTCTATGTAAATTAACAGGAAGAACCCCGACTCGAGAGCACTCTTCATTGAGAAGTATTCTAAAGAAAGACACGACAGAGGGAAGATATTCAGTATACAGCACAAGCTCTCAACAGATAAATACTCACTTAGAATCCAACCAAGAAACTTACTTGAAATTAGACAGGGAGTTAAGACTTAAACCTGGAGAGAGCGCATGGATAGAATGTACAGTAAATCCAATTTTTGAAGGGAAGGAAATTCTCACGCTTACTGAAGAAGCACAAGTAAAGGGGGTACATTACTCTTCTAGTCTACATGAAGTCAGGCAGGGTAAAATAGCTTTGCAGGTTATGAATAACAGAGGAGGAAAGGTTAGGCTAACACAGGGAACAGAATTAGGTTTAGCAGAGGTATACACCATTCCCATTCAAGTTGTAGAGAAGGAAACGGTAGCACCAATCAATAAAGAAACTGAAAATTTAGCCCAGGACATAAAACTGAGAAGAGCTAAGATAGGGTCTCACTTGAAAGATATGAAAGAAGATTGTGCTAGAGAGAAACTCATAGATTTGCTAAGTGAATACCAAGACATAGTCGCTATGGAGGGCGATACACTAGGTAACACAGGTGAAATAACGCATAGAATAGACATTCCACAAAACACAAAGCCAATCTACATACCAGCCTATAGAGTAGCCCATTCCCAGAAGGAGATCATTGAAAGAGAAGTACAAAAAATGGATAGGCAAGGAATAATAGAACCATCAAAATCTCCATGGTCTTTCCCACTTTTGCTAGTTCCAAAAAAGGATAAAACCTACAGAGTAGTGGTAGATTTCAGAAGGTTAAACGAGATAACCGAAAATGATCCTTATCCAATGCCGTCTATGAGAGATCTTATCACAACGATCGGATCCAAGAAATACTTTACCACAATAGATTTGTTGCAAGGATTTTTACAAATTCCTTTGGACGAGGAAAGTAAACCATTAACTGCCTTTAGTACAAGCAACGGTAGATATCAATATGTGAGAATGCCTTTTGGTCTGAAGTCAAGCCCAGTAACCTTTGTGAGATTAATGGATAAGATTTTAGGTGATTTATTAGGCAAGGATGTACATTGCTATATAGACGATTTGATAATAGCAACAGATACAATTGAAGAACACATAAAACTGGTAAGAGAAGTACTAAAGAGACTGAGGAAGGCGAATCTTAAATTGAAGTTAAAGAAGTGCAATTTCCTCAGAAGGAAAATAGACTACCTGGGACACACACTAAGTGAAAAGGGTGTGGAAGTAAACGACTTAAAGGTTAAGTCAATCAAAGAGTATCCTACACCTCAATGTAAGAAGGATGTGAAGTCATTTTTGGGATTAGCAGGTTTTTACCGCAAGTACATAAAGAATTTTGCAACAATATCCGCTCCGCTGACGGAGTTATTAAAGGAAAACGTGTCATTCGTATGGAAAACAAGGCAACAAGAAGCATTTGATGAACTAAAGGAAAGGTTAACTCATTCTCCCGTACTTAGTTTCCCAGATTACAGTAAAGAATTCTTTTTAGCTACAGATGCAAGTCGCACTGGTATAGGAGCATGCTTAATGCAAAGACATGATAACAAATATAATGCTATAGCATATTACAGTAGAAAGCTAAAGCCCACAGAAGTAAACTACTCAGTAACAGACCTAGAGTCTTTAGCAATAATAGATGCTTTAAAACACTTCAGGTATATCATATTCGGGTACAAGATAACTGTATTCACTGATCATTCCGCCGCAGTAGAAATGCTTAAGAATCCGAATTTTTCCGGACGTAGAGCTCGTTGGTTTATGACAGCCCAAGACTATGACATAGAGTTGAAATATGTTCCAGGGAATTCCAATAAAGTGGCAGACTCCTTATCAAGGCATAGTAACCAAATTGATAGTATGAACTTGATAGGTCACGAATCAGAACAGGCTGAATTCATAAGCAATGTATTTACCATGCATTACACAGAAGAACTTTCCAGACAAAATTTCATAAGTGAACAAAAAAGTGATGAAGATTTAAAGGAGATCTTCGATTTTGTAGAAAATAAAAGAGAATTTAGTCAAAAGGAACGAGCAGAACTAAGTAACAGAATTGGATGCCCCATAGACGTGGTAAACGTCATAGACGACGTACTAGTTTGGATGTGTCACGAGTGTGACCCGTTTGATCAATTACTAGGAGTACTCCATAAAAGAATAGTACCAAGGAGCCATAAAGTCATTGAGTTAATGCATGACGATGACATGAGAGCTCACCCAGGAAGGGATGAAACAGTTAGACTAGTTAAAAGATCTTTTCATTGGAAAGGAATTTACAAGGATGTTAGTAATTACGTGAAGAGCTGCAATACTTGCAACAGTTACAAGGGAAGAACAGATAAGGAAGTACCGCTAGGGAAATATCCCATTCCGCAGACTCCATTTGAAAGAGTAGCCATAGATCTAATCACTAATCTTCACACCACGAGTAAGGGGAATAGAAATATATTAGTGTGTATTGACGCACTCACTAGATATACAGAGTTAATACCATTAGCTAGTAAAGGAGCTAAAGAGTGTGCAAGCGCTCTTTTTGATAAGATATTTTGTAGGTATTCTGCCCCACAGCTCATTATATCTGATAATGGCACCGAGTTCAATAACTCATTGGTTCAAGAAATTTGTGATGCATTCAAGGTAGAAAAGGTAACGATACAACCGTATCATCCAGCTAGTAATGGCTTAGCAGAAAGAAATAACAGAAAAGTTCTAGATGCATTAAGGCATACAGTAGGACAGGATCCTGATTGGGACGTCAATTTACCTTTAGTCCAATTATCACTAAATGCTAAGTATCATACAAGTACTCAAGCAACACCCATAAAAGCTTTAATGGGATATGAACCAAGATTACTATATGCGTGGCTAAATCAGCCACTACAGCCTAATTACTCTGAAGACATTATGAAAATAAGAATCGGGAATTTCAAGGTAATTCATAAGCAATTACACAAGAATTTAGAGGAAGCTCAGAAGAATATGATAGACAGGTATCAAGAAGGATTAAGGCCAGTAGATTACAAGATAGGCGATGAAGTTTACCTCAAGAAGGAAGTAAGAAGTGGAATTAATTACAAGTTAGCCACTAAATTCACAGGGCCATACAAGGTCATAGATGTGCAAGAGACTAAGGTGAAAGTGAAAAAGGTGAATGAAGTAATACCTTCCACATATGCTGAATCATTAGAAGAAGAAGGATTTTGGATAAATAAAGATAAAGTCAAGAGAACAAAAGAAGTTAAAGAGGCAGAACTGACTGAAGAATTAGAAGAAGCTACTTCAGAAGAAAATACTAGATATAACCTAAGAAATACAAGAGTCACATTTCAGTAATAATGATAAGAACAAACTCATCAATTCATCCTATTATTCCCTGTATTTGATTTCTTTGTTGCTGAGTTTGCCTTCATTGGCTGAATTAGTAATGAAACTATTTTTTTGTAATGTTGCAATGCTTACTTTAATTAGTCGGTCTTGTAACAAAAGAATTTGGGGTTAAGGCGCCATAACTTCGAATTTACTTTTTCTTTAACTGAGGGGAATTACTTAGGAAGCAAGAAAGTAAAGTAAAATTTCTGAAATGTAACGTATTAAAGTCAGAAGGGTTAACAGTCATCTTTAGGGATTTGCAACCCACTGTCACTAATAGAAGAATAAGGTAGAAGTTTAAGACAGGTTTTTAAATGATTTCAACGAGAATCTTGTTTTCAAATCACGAATATTTTATTTTGTATCAGTGTACTAATCATAGAAGTAAAAGGTAAAGAAATGAGAAATACAGTTTGTAAGATTTGTGAGTACTTTAAGGATACCTCATCAAGGAGAAGTCTTGGCATAACCCATAACATGTCAACATTGAAAGGAGTGCATGAACTATACTAACACTATTAGTAGAAATAGTAATTACTTATTTTCCCGTAGAACTAACACGTTTACGATCTTCGTTTCTTAGAGATACTTTAATAGCGAAAGCTTACCGATTTGTTTTGCCAGTCACAAAATATTCATAAGCACTACTTTGTTTTTCCGACCCAAGTTGCCAGTCATACTTTTGAGATAGTCATAAAAATGTAGAAGTTTCCTATGCAAAGAGAAGTCTATACTTGCATTGACAAAGTCAAGCAACACGTACACAAGTAAGTTACACATGTTAGTTACACAATGTTTGAATACACCCAAGATACAAGTAAGGACATTATCATTCGTTTGTAGCAGCGAGCCCAACAAGAAATCCATGAAGAACGGCCAAGAAATGAAGATTGCCGCCTTATGATTGTACAGATTGATTACTTTTAAGAATTTAAAATCCACCTGTTAGGCAGCTAGGTATGAGGGCTGAGTAAATCCAAATGTAACTTGGATAGATAATTGCTAATGTTTTTTTGCTCTTTCATATCATTTACGATTGTTTAATACTTAAAGCCAGATACATAGAAGGAATTTGTCATACAAAACGTGCATATTGTTAGGAGCCCTCATAGTCCATACTGTTTTGTTTATTTAGAAAACTGTCAGGAGCCAATTAGGTAGCATGGCCGAGACTGTATCGAGTGAATAGAGAAAAATGTATTTTTTCGAAGTAGAAATATCCTATTTCCATTTGGGTCAGTACGAAGGACCATAACGCAATAACTCTCCCAGTCTGTCAAAACAAGTCTCCAACCATATCTTCAAGAACACACCAGCACTAACGAGGCGCTAAGAGAAATTGCATCTGGCCGTGCCTTCGAAATCCACGAGGGTCCTGCGAAGGAACCTTATGGTTAGTAAAGTGTGGGAAAAACCTCACCCCCCCTTGACTTCAAACGATAGCCCAAGGAAATAAGCCATGCCCACAGGTCAAGCCTAGATGTTTTGGCCAATCAAATGCCATCAGTGCCAGAGACCTAGGGACATCCTACAAGCAGCAAATACCCAATAATCAACAGGAATTCCTTAAAACACACCTCCAAAAGTTGGAATGAAGCAAGTGGAGGAGGTGCCTCAGAAAAGCAGTACCTGCCCAGAATATGACGTCATGGTTGACACAAGGGAAATGGGAGATATAAGGACAGGCATACAGGAAAGGAGACAGAAAAAAGGTGGGAGAGAAAAGAGAGAGACAGAGAGAAAAAGTCGCGGAGAGAAAAGAGAGAGACAGAAGAAAAGTCGCAGAGTGGGAAGATAGAGAGAGAGAACTATTCCGAAGTGTGGGAAGCAGAAAAGACAGAAAGAGAAGAAGTGTTTTAGTGAAGAAAGACTCTCTCAAACAATAGTCCCCGTAATCTAATTCGTTAAGTCTCTCGAAACCATTATTTCAAAGTCCCGAAACCATTATCTTAAAGTCTCGAACCATTAGGAAACAGTTAAGAACTATAGGTGGAACTGTAAGACAAAAATCACAAATAAAGAAGAAACGGGAACAATTAATCATTTTCCCTTTAACCACGGTAATTTACAATTTAATAACTGTTTTAAAGAGCCACTTCTTCCTACTTACAATAATTACCACACGCCCTAAGTGTTGGGCCCTTTGAAGTAAAGAAACAGGGCCCGACAACATATATATATATATATATATATATATATATATATATATATATATATATATATATATATATATATATATATATATATATATATATATATATATATATAATTTGTGTGTTGTGTTATTGATATCTTATTATTTAATGTATACACTGTATATATATATATATATATATATATATATATATATATATATATATATATATATATATATATACATATATATATATATATATAAATTGTTATGGGCCCACGCCCATCAAACATACACAAGTATTTTAAAATACAAACAAAGTCACAAACGACCAAGTCCACAATAGGTGGAATGGCCGCAAAAGAGTGTACAGAGATGGAATCAAGGAGGATAAGTAAAAGCTTAAAACAAAACCTTAATATTTAATACAAACTTTTTAGAAAGAAATGACCACTGAGCCTCTTACAAAATACATTAAATAAACACAAAAATCAACCACACACTGAAAACATCGAATAACAAACACACTTACACCAAATTAAGATAGACTATACAATTACACTTTAAAGAGAGGGCCCTGAAAGTAATAGAATGTCGAAAAGACAGAATAACCAAACTTATTACACACTAAACCAAAAATAAAATAAACTGCTTCCCTTAAGTGAGCTCTGAAACAGTAATAGTGGCTAACGCAGCCTTCAAATCACGGGTCGAGGGGAATAATATATATTCTCTTGAGACCTTACCAAACGTAAGAGAGGTCCCCCTGGCAAGGAAATAACTGGACAAAGGGCGCAGACTGATGAAATAATCACTTTTACGTCGCAAGACGATCAACGGACACGGCCGTCCGAGGGGCAATCACACCTTACCAGTTGGCAGAGAGGTCCCCTTGGCAGTCTGACTGGACCAAGGGCGTAGCCTGACGGATAAATCAAACTCCCAAAGGAGGACAGCAGCAGCAGCTGAAGAAAGGCAGGTATCGTAATCTAGAGTCAATCCAAAGATCAGGCAGGCTCTCACAATGATAATCGTCCAGAAAACAACTCTCTCCGTCCTCGAGAAACAGCGCCGAATACAGCTCCGGACGAGAAGCCAAAACCACACGTGAAAATAAAACAAGCTCATTGTAATTAAAACTAAACAACAAGTCAGAAATGTCGGGGAGGAGGAAACAGGGTCATTACGTTCCAAAAGAATAATTACTGCCAAAGTGGCTTATTCAAAACAAATTAATTTACGTTAAATTAAACACATACTGACACCTCACCCAACAAAAAAAAATTTTCCACAAAAAAATTTTTCTACAAAGTATTGAACTTAACTCAAAATTCAAAGAAATATATAAAAATGCTAATATCAAAAACAAACATAGCAATTCAATCTAAATGAAATAAAACAGGGACAATAAGAAAAAATTCAAGTTCAATGACAAAACTCAAAAAGTGATTGAAAATACTATATCACATTGCCGGCCAAAAATAGATTAGAGATAGTGGCAAAAAATTTTGTACCACTTTCAATACAGTCAATAGATATCAAATCTTAACCTTAATATTATGACTTAAAACTAATACAAGTAAATAATTTATAGTGACCACGCCAAAAATAACATCAGTATCAACATATGAAGAAATATGGTAATATCCCCATGAACTCACAAGTGGAGCGGTGGGCACAGGTTAGCAGAGCAACAATATTAACAAGACTAACCTATTATTAGACTAAACCTAGATAACCGACAACCAAAAATATAAATCAACCACAATGGGGCTAGTGTTACCTCAACCAAGGTCACCACTCATACACCAGCCTGTAGCGCCTAAAAAACGGCCGTGCTACAGACCCGTGAGCCCGTGACCTGGCTAAATTATTCTGAAAACGCTAATATCAGTTAAACAAAAATAAGGACCAAAACCTTAGTAGATTAACCTTAACTTAGTCTAGGTCACCACTCATACACCAGCCTGTAGCGCCTAAAAAACGGCTGTGTTGTGCTACAGACCCGTGAGCCCGTGACCTATCTAAGCTTTGTAAAGAAAGAATTAATGTGGACCATTGGCATAAATAAAGAACAGGGACATAACAGTATATGATTAATGATTCATAAAAACTAACCATCAATCACCAAAAATAAGAAAAAACGTAACACACCGTTCACATATCCATGATTTTACGACACACTCAATATTGTGGCCCTTCACAACACCTTCCAATAATGCCTCTTTTCACTCCAGAGAGCGTCCTTACTCAACACTACTCGTTTTTGCAACTCACTGAGTTTCAAAGAGCGTCTTGTCACTTCACTTCACTTCACTCAGTTTTAGTGCCTCTACACTTCAGAGAGCGTCCTCACACTAAACGGGTTTGGGCCTTAAATACACACATCATTAATGGACATATACAAGACAATGGTAACACCTTAAAATTAACCTGGACATACACAAGACAATGGTAACACCTTAAAATTAGCCTCCACTAATAACACATACTAAAGTAAACAGAAATCAAAAGTACCCTTAACCACTCTTAATCAAAGACGACACCGAAGAAAAACCTGCAAATCACGACATTTAACATCTTAATCTTAAGTACTTAATCCTAAATTATTTCATAAACAAAAACACCTGACACAACATTATTACAACACACCTGGAAACCTGTACATTCAATAAATTTATAGGATTAATCAAATCAATTAATATAAGTATATACAAAACAACTTTACGAAGAACAAAAAGGTTTTTCTCAAAACAACCTATCGATCAGTCACTGATGCGTGACAGCGCATCAGCGACAACATTACTTTTGCCTGGAATGTGTGAAAAGCTAAAATTCCATTCCTGGAGCAGGAGGCTCCAACGCATCAACCGTTGATTTTTATTCCTAAACCTGTTCAAGAAAACCAACGGATTATGATCCGTTAATATTTTAATCGGAGTCCCTGTAGAGGATAAATACACCTGAAAATGATTTACAGCTAAAATTAATCCCAAAGTCTCTTTCTCTACAGTCGAGTATTTCCGTTGTGGCGGGGATAACTTTTTGGAGAAATAGGCAACAGGATGAGATACTCCATGAGCATCTTCCTGCAACAAAACTGCTCCAACCCCAACATCACTCGCATCAGTAGCAAGCGAAAAAGGAACGTCAAAGTCAGGAGCTTTCAAAATAGGGAAATTCATTAGGACCTGCTTTAACTTTTCAAAGGCATTTTGGGCATCATTAGTCCATACAAAAGTCACATTCTTACGTAATAAATTAGTCAGGGGCTCAGCGATATCAGAAAAATTCTTAACAAATCTACGGTAATACCCTACTAAACCAAGGAATTTTCTGACATCCCTGCGACACTTCGGTATTTCAATATGTCTAATAGAGTCTACGTTTGCCTGTTTTGGAGCCACTTTCCCAAAACCTACTTCGTGACCCAAATATACAACCTTTGCTTTGGCAAACTCACTCTTTTTTAGGTTTATAACCAAACCAGCTTTCCTAAGTACCTGAAATAAAGCCTTAATACGTTTAAGATGGGTGTCCCAGTCATCACTATAAATTACAATATCATCAATATAAACAACACACCCCTCTAAACCTTGGACCAAAGTATTCATTAACCTTTGAAAGGTCGCAGCGGCATTCTTCATCCCAAAAGGCATTACTTTACATTGGTAGAGTCCTCGCTGCGTTACAAACGCTGACAAATCCTGTGCCCGTTTGGACAGCGGAACTTGCCAATACCCCTTCAACAAATCAAATTTAGTTATATATTTTGAATTCCCTATCCTGTCAATACAATCCTCTATCCTGGGTAAAGGGTAACTATCAGACTTTGTGACCTCGTTGACTTTGTGGTAATCAAAACAAAGCCTGAATTGACCATCCTGTTTCTTTACCAAAACAACAGGTGAAGACCACGGACTGTTGCTGGGTTCGATCAGCCCGTGTCGTAACATATAATCAACCTCTTTATCCACAACATCATTTTTAAATGGATTTAACCTGTAAGGGGATTGTTTTACCGGAGTTGCGTTACCCACATCCACATCATGTTCAAGCACAGTGGTCTGTCCTGGAACATCCGAAAATAAATCCTTATAACTAAAAACTAACTTTTTCAAAGATCCCTGTTCTACTAAATTCAAATGTGAAACCATTTCTGAAAAATTTTCTAAAGAATGCTCATTATCATTAGGCCATTCGGCACCATCAAAACAATCATCATCAAAATTACTCACGTCTGGAAAAGAAAAAGAATTAATACCGTTACACTTTGTAGTGTCACCAACTAATGCCACGGGAATAACTTTGTCACGACCTTTATACGCTTTTAACATATTGATGTGACACAACTGGTAGGGTCTCCTCCTTTCAGGAGTTTCAACTAAATAATTAACATCACTTACTTTCTTTAAAATTTTCCACGGTCCTGAAAATGAAGCTTTTAAAGGGTTTCCTGGAATGGGAAGCAATACCAAAACATTATCACCCACTACAAAATTACGCTCCTTAGTCTTTCGGTCAAAAAAGTATTTCATTTTCTTTTGGCTACACAATAAATTTTCACCAGCAAACTTCCAAGCCTTCGTTAATTTATCACCCAAATTACTAACATAATCTAATAAATTTATATCAGGGGCGTCCCCCTCCCAAGATTCACGAACCACATCCAATGGACCACGCACACAATGACCAAAAATAAGGCTGAAAGGTGAAAATCCTAAAGACTGACTCGGCACTGACCGAAATGCAAATAATAAATAAGGTAGTTCCTTATCCCATTCAGAACCATTAACCAAACAATACTTTTTTATCATAGACTTCATGGTTTGATGAAATCGTTCCAAAACACCTTGACTTTCAGGATGGTACGGAGAAGAAGTCACATGATTA
>JANJGK010005734.1:0-43303 GCA_039081455.1 Macrobrachium rosenbergii
ATCATTTTTGCAGAATGCTTCATCATGGTGACAAGAATGAGGTCTGTTTGATGTCTGCGGAGACTTCTTCATCACTTCCAGTTCATTCTGAGCATCGAGGTGAGCTTGCATGGGATTCCAGATGTGAAAATGACTTCATATAAGTCAGCAGTGACCCCTTTTGCAATGTGAGAGGGTCTCTTGACTGTAGAAGAATCTTAAAATCTATCTGTTTTATCAGTTACCTACAGTTAATTAAAATGTTTGTAATGGAAACTCAGTAGTCAGCATATACATACTGGAGTATTGTAATCTTGAGAGAATAAGTGTGTTGGGTTGAGTCCTTGTGCTGGAAATTGGTATTAGATTACAATGATTACACTGCTCTAGGAATGTTGGGTCAGGAGACAGACATCTCATCAATATCTATAGAAATATAAATATGAAACTGATTTGTGGGCCCTGATAAGCATTGTTCAGCCAGGTTGAAGAGGTCATGTACTGTTTCCTGTGCCTGACTGAAGTCTAAATGATGTAAGGAAGGGGACTAATGATATTATGGGCTGATTTTTGATGGGGCTACACACAGCTGGGAATCACTTGAATCTGCTGTACTAGTGGGATATTATGAATCACTTGTCAGGAGTAAGGTGACAGAACTATGGAAGTACCATTCAAAAGTTGATAGTGAAAGACAATTTGGAGCTAAATAGCAAGGGCCTGAGACGTCTTGCGATGAGCAGTTTGCGATCTGCCATTACAATGAATTTGCTCGACAGTGCAATGGTTGCATATTTGCAATTCCACTGCCCGTGTCAAAATGGTTACTTGCTAATGTTACCTTTCATCTCGAGTTGTCTGTGCTTGTGGAAGGCATTATTGCTTTCTTGCTTGACCCTTTTGCATTCAGTCAACTTTGCAATAGACAGAGAAAGGTGTATTGTTATTATTTCTCTCTCTCTCTCTCTCTCTCTCTCTCTCTCTCTCTCTCTCTCTCTCTCTCTCTCTCTCTCTCTCTCTCTCCTCTCTCTCTCTCTCTCTCTACAATTTTGGGTTCTTTTATCATTTTAGTATTTTAATGTTTTACTTAAATACGTTTTATTTATATTTGTTTGTAATTCATCTATTTTTCTATGAATTCAATATTAATTATGCAAGAGGAGATTCACTATTAGTTCACTATTAGTCATGGAATATGAGTCACTGTTAGTTCAGTATTAGTCACACAACAGGAGATTCACTAGTAGACCACTATTAGTCATGCAACATGATATTCATGATTAGACCACTATTAGTAATGCAACAGGAGATTCATTATTAGCTCACTATTCATCATGCAACAGGAGATTCACTATTAGTTCAGTATTAGTTATACAACAGAAAAATTCACTATTAGATTCACTATTCATCATCTGACAGGAGATTCACTATTAGTTCAGTATTAGTTATGCAACAGGAAAATTCACTATTAGTTCAGCATTAGTCATGCAAGAGGAGATTCACTATTAGTTCACTATTATTCATGCAACAGGATATTCACTATTAGTTAACAATTAGTCATGCAACAGGAGATTCACTATAAGTTCACTATTAGTCATGCAACAAGAGATTCACTATTAGTTCACTATGTCATGCAAAAAAGAAATTCACTAGTTCACTATTAGTTGTGCAACAGGAGATTCACTATTAGTTCACTATTATTCATGCAACAGGATATTCACTATTAGTTCACTATTAATCATGCAACAGGATATTCACTATTAGTTCACTATTAGCCATGCAACAAGAGATTCACTATTAGTCATGGCAATAGGAAATTCACTATTAGTTCACTATTAATCATGCAACAGGGGATTCACTATTATGAAAAAAAGATTCACTATTAGTTCACTATTAGTCATGCAACAGGAAATTCACTATTAGTTCACCATTACTAATGCAACAAGAGATTCACTGTTAGTTCATTATTAGTCCGGCATCTGGAAATTCACTATTAATTTAGTATTATTCATGCAACATGAGATTCACTATTAGTTCACTATTAGTCATGCAACAGGAGACTCACTATTAGTTTATTATTAGTCATGCAACATGAGATTTACTATTAGTTCACTATTCATCATGCAACAGGAGGTTCACTATTAGTCCACTATTAATCATGCAACAAGAAATTCACTATTAGTTCACTATTAGTCATGCAAAAGGAGATTCACTATTAGTAATGAAAAAGGAGATTCACTTAGTTCACTATTAGTCATGCCAAAGAAGATTCACCATTACTTTACTATTAGTCACACAACAGGAAATTCACTATTAGTTCACTATTAGTCAGCAACAGGAGATTCGCTATTAGATATAAAACAGGAGATTCACTATTAGTCATGAAACAGGAGATTCGCCATTAGTTACTATTTATGCAACAGAAAATTCTCTATTACTTCACTATTAGTCATGCAACAGGAGATTCACTATTACTTCACTATTAGTCATGCAACATGAGATTCACTGTTAGTTCACTATTAGTTCACTATTAGTCATGCAACATGAAATTCACTATTAGTTTACTTTTAGTCATGCAGCAGGAGATTCACTATTGGCTCAGTATTAGTCATGCAACAGGAGATTCACTATTAGTTATGAAACAGGAGATTCACTGTTAGTTTACTATTAGTCATGCAATAGGAAATTCGCTATTAGTTCCCTATTAGTCAAGCAACAGGAGATTCACTATTAGTTCACTATTAGGCATGCAACAGGAAATTCATTATTTATTCAGTATTCATTATGCAACAGGATGATTCACTATTAGTTATGAAAAGGGAGATTCACTATTAGTTCAGTATTAGTCATGCAACAGGAGATTCACTATTAGTCATACAATAGGAGATTCACTATTAGTTCACTATTAGTCATGTAATATGAGATTCACTATTAGTTCACTATTAGTCATGAAGAGGATATTCACTATTAGTTCACAATTAGTCATGCAAGAGGATATTCACTATTAGTTCACTATTTGTCATGCAAGAGGAGATTCACTATTGGTTCAATATTATTCATGCAAGAGGATATTCACTATTAGTTCACTATTTGTCATGCAAGAGGAGATTCACTATTGGTTCACTAATCATGCAACAAGATATTCACTATTAGTTCACTATTAGTCTTGGAATATGAGATTCACTATTAGTTCACTATTCATCATGCAACAGGAGATTCAATATTAGTTCAGTGCCAGTACAGCATACTGTGTACATTTTTAGGGCACACTGTAAGCAATAATAATAATAATAATAATAATAATAATAATAATAATAATAATAATAATAATAATAATAATAATAATAATAATAATAATAATATTCTGCATCTCCCTTCCTCATGTCTTCATTAAAATGTGTTTTGGTAAATTATCTGCAAGATTTGTATTTATTTATTTATTAATTTTTTTGTGGTTTTATATACTGACATCATTCTCTCTCTCTCTCTCTCTCTCTCTCTCTCTCTCTCTCTCTCTCTCTCTCTCTCTCTCTCTCTCTCTCTCTCTCTCTCTCTCTCTCTCATGAGAACAGTGTCCATGTTTAGCCCAGTTTCATATTTCCTAGGTCCTTAAATTTGTTTCTATTCATCCTTGCATTGCTTCCTGACTATAATGCTTTTATTTATTGTTTTATCATATATTTTGGGTCAATATGAAAATCTATTGTGACAGGGATGCTGGGATTGCAATAAATCCTTTTAGAAAAGGATTAATTATAGTTTTGGATTCTTTGTTTTATCTGTGAATTTCAAATGATCCTTTCTCTCTCTGATATACTGGTAGGATTCTGATTGTCATTTCCAAATTGTATGGGTACCTTAGTATCCTTCACATATGGAGAGTATCCTTCATGCATAGGATTGTATGTATGTAGGATTCTTTGTTTTATTTGTGAATTTCAAAGGATCCTTTCTATATATCTCGGTTTCAGCGAAGCCAAAATGCCCCCTTGTGAAGGAACTGAGTACGTCCTGTGACAGTCGATGCCGAATAGACGTAACACCCCAACGGACGGGACATATCTCGACCACCTTTACCGTTCCTCCAGTTTCAGTAACAATTGCCTCTTCGAGCATTCCGTTACAGCTTATATCAGTGAATAATAGGATTCCCGTTCTTTAAGGGGTTCGTTTTTAAAGCTTCCTTTTTAAGGAACCAAAGAACTTCAAAATGAGAGCGGAACTTTTCCAACGTTACTTGAAATATTTTGGGGAATTAGAGAACCGTCGTTTCAAAGACATTTCCTTTTATTTGAAGTTTAAGACAGAGTTTAAGACAGAGTCACGTATAGTGAAATATTCATTGAAATATTCATTCATTCCGGCTCTAATTTTTCCTTTTTCTTTCACAGATCGATGTATAGAGCGGAGAAGAGTGGAGGAGGTCTGGCTCTACCCAATTAGAGCCTTTGCTGTTTAATCATTAGACAGGTAAGTTGGTACCAGTATTTATTCAAGTTAACCTTTCACTCAAAAGAGGCAAATTAACATTATTTGTTTATTTATTTATTCATTTATTTATTTGTTTGTTTATTTATCTATCTATTTATATATTGATTTATCTATTGATTTATCTATTGATTTATCTAATTTATTTATTTATCTATTTAATCATTCACTTGTTTATTCATTTATTTAATTATTTATCTATTTATTTATTTACCTATTGATTCATTTATCTAATTATTTATTGATTGATTGATTTATATATTTAATTATTTATTTATTTATTTATCTATATATTTATTTATATATTTGTTTATTTATTTGTTTATTTATTTGTTTATTTATTTATTTATTTATTTATTTATTTATTTATTTATATATTTATTTATATATTTGTGTATTTATTTATTTATTTATTTATTTATTTACTTATTTACTTATTTATTTATTTATGTTTGTGATGCTTTGCTAGGTCAAACAGCATCCTCTGCATATTCCAAGTCTGCTAAGATGAAAAAGAAAGTAAATTTTATCCAAAGTTATCAAGTCATTCAGAAGCTTTTTATTTTTAATTCAATATTAAAATCCCCCCTTGAACACCCTTGAGATTTGACATAAAGTAAAGTTAAAGATAAAGTTAAAAATTATAAAGTGATTTTATCATATGTAGTTGATGCCAAGACTGATAATAATTCTTCTTTTTTATTTCACAGATCAAACTGGAAGAAGGGATCTGCTCTAAACCTTCAGTATCTTAAGTTTCAGGTGAGTTGTTGTTATTATTATTATTATTATTATTATTATTATTATTATTATTATTATTATTATTATTATTATTATTATTATTATTATTATTATTATTATTATTATTATTATTATTATTATTATTATTATTATCCAGAAAGAAGTATGGGGAGGTTAGGCTAACATTTGGTCGACTTTTTTTCACACCTTTTTCACCAGTAAATAATTTACAATGTTTAGAACACTTGTCTGAGTGAGAGCAAAGTTCACAATATAGGTTGAATTCACACCTGTTGTGTTATGGTGTTGTGGTGTTGTAGTTTTTGAAGGTTATTTCACAACAGAGAAGAAGGTTCCTAGCATCAAAGCTTTCTCTTGGGTTTTCAGGATAGTCTTGGAGCGTCAGAATTTGTAGACTTTAGTAGATTTTCACCCACAAAATGTACGTTATCCTGATCTCTGCTGTGTTATTTTGCTGTTTTTGCTGTAAGAACAATAACAGCATTTTTAAGATCAATAATTGCAAGTGACAAGTCTGTTCTGCAATGCTGCACAGCCAACTCATTCTGCATCTGTTCATTTTTGCAGATTTGCAAGAATCCTGCACTGAAGGACCTCAAGAAGAAGAGGGTGAGTGTTCAATATAAATCTTGTTTTTTTTTTCATCATTTTCCTTCTTTTTTCTCTTAAAATATTCAACTTAGGATAGGAATTAGCACCTTTACTTAACAGACACTTTATGATCCAGCTTTCTGATAGGTAACAAAGTCTGTTAAGTAACAAAGACCCTATAATATCACAGCCTGCACTTGAATACTTCCTAGATTTCTGGCTAAGGAACAAACACTATTTAAGCCAATGTTTGAAAATCTTCTAGATTTATGATATGGAACAAAGTCTTTTAAGACACAAAGTCTGTTAAGGAACAAAGAGCCTATTAATAGCCTGCACTTGGGAATTTCACAGATTTCTGCTAAGTGCGTATGGCTCAAACTAAGGAGGCGTTATAGCCCATTATCCCACAAAGGTAGACTAGACTTTCCATAATGGTTTGGATGCTCTAAATAGACATAGACATAAATAGACATGAATAGACATAAAAATCAAATAATAAATGAAACATTCACAAAAATATTATTATAAAAGATTTGGAATGGGAGGGTTTAAGCTTCACTGACACTGAGATCATTAGAGAAATAGAGAGCTGTAGATCTATATGATGATTATTAGTTCATTATTATCGTAATGAGTTAATTATTATTGTATAATTAGGTTGAACGTATATGTAAGTTAATGTAAAATTCATTAAATATGGCTGTCTTTTGTTGCCGAGGCTTCGAGCTCTGAGCTCAATTCGAGCCAATGTTCACTTCGATAATTCACAATATTTAAGTAATTTAGGACTATTTTACTGATTTATATCAATTTGAGCCTAATTAGCTTTAATTAGGTTGAAAATGCAAGTAAATTAACGTAGAATTCATTAAATATGGCCGTTTTTCGTTCTGGAAACTTTTACCTCTGAGCCTAAATTGAGCAATGATTCAGTTCGATAATTCACAATATTAAAAAATTTGTGGAATCCATAAAGATGTTGTAGACCTTTGAGATGGTTTTGATTGAGTACCAAGGGAAGAGGTTTACTGGAATTTGAAAAAAAAAACTTTTTCTTACGTTCAAAAGGTCATATATAAGAAAAAATTAGAAAAAATAGATTAGGAATTTGAGAAAAAAAGGTTTTTCATAATTCCAAACAGTCAATATATAAGAAAAATTAGAAAAACACGATTAGGAATTTGAGAAAAAAAGGTTTTTCATGATTCCAAAAGCTCATATATAAGAAAAAAGTTTTAAAACATGATTAGGAATTTGAGAAAAATTTTTTTTTTCATAATTCCAAAAGGTTATATATAAGAAAAAAGTTGAAAAACATGATTAGCAAAAAAAAAAAAGTTTTCATAATTCCAAAAGGTCATATATAAGAAAAAGTAGAAAAACATGATTAGGAATTTGAGAAAAAAAGGTTTTTCTTCTATTAAGGGGGGCCATAGCTAGGTGGGGCCAAGATATTTTTGGGGGGGCCCAAAGAAAATGACACAAAACTAATGTACTAATGACTTTAAATAAGTTTAAATAATTATTCATAATCCTTTCATTATCGTCCATTCTCTATCCCATCATTTGCAGTTTCCTTATCTGAAGCAGTTCTCCAGAATTAACGTTTCTTGTTACAACCTTTTTGTTGTTATTTTTATTTGTTCTTTGTTATATTTTACATAAAAAAAGGTCATAAATGACCTCTTGCTTGCATCTTTATCCCTCTGCGCTTTCCTGCCGTTGCTCAGGCAAGGTCGTTGAAGGCAGTTTCTAGGTATAATTTTCTGTACTGAGGAAAAATGGCTCTTACTTGTGGCTACCTTTCCAAAGACACAGCGATCGATAGCAAGCGCTTTCAGCCACCTGCCATTTCAACCTCACTTTCCTCACTTTCTCCTCTTTTTCTTGTGTAGTTTCTGCTTGAGATCTTCCTTCTACACATTCTCTCTACATTTCTCATGATTTCCAACATTTCCGTTGAGCTGCTCTCGAGTGTCGATTGCACCCGTTGCAAAGCCTCGACGAGGCCGATGATTTGTACGGACCCACATCACTGACCCTAAATTGCAATTTTCTGTTTTGATTTGCATTCAATTCTCCTCAGTTGTCTGTGCTTGTGGAAGCACCGTTGCTTCCTTGCTTGACCCTTTGCGGAACCGAGTTCGGGCAACTGGGGTTATAGGTCGGTCTTACTCTCAGGCAAATTAATATTCGTACTTTATTTAATCAACGTTGCAATAGACAGAGAAAGGTTCATCGTCAGCCATCTTTATTAGCATATTGAATTGTGCTTGAAAGCGAACCTTAATGAATTGGGAACTGATAGGCTGCTTGGGTGCTTTTTATATTTTAGTATTTTAATATTTTGCTTATTTACATTTCTCTTTATTTATTAGTTTGTAAATTTATCTATTTTTCTATGAGTTCAGTATTAGTTATGCAAAAAGAGATTCACTATTAGTTCAGTATTAGTCATGCAGCAGGAGATTCACTATTAGTTCACTATTAGTCGTGCAACAGGAGATTCACTATTAGTTCACTATCAGCCATGCAACAGGAAATTCACTATTAGTTCACTATCAGCCATGCAACAAGAGATTCACTATTAGTTCACTATCAGCCATGCAACAGCAGATTCACTATTTGTTTGGTATTAGTCATGCAACAGGAGATTCACTATTAGTTTACTATTAGTCATGTAACAGGAGATTCAATACTAGTTCACTATCAGCCATGCAACAGGAAAATTCACTATTAGTTCACTATCAGTCATGCAACAGGAAATTCACTATTAGTTCACTATCAGCCATGCAACAGCAGATTCACTATTAGTTCACTATCAGCCATGCAACAGCAGATTCACTATTAGTTCACTATCAGCCATGCAACAGGAAATTCACTATTAGTTCACTATCAGCCATGCAACAGCAGATTCACTATTAGTTCACTATCAGCCATGCAACAGGAAATTCACTATTAGTTCACTATCAGCCATGCAACAGCAGATTCACTATTAGTTCACTATCAGCCATGCAACAGGAAATTCACTATTAGTTCACTATCAGCCATGCAACAGCAGATTCACTATTAGTTCACTATCAGCCATGCAACAGGAAATTCACTACTAGTTCACTATCAGCCATGCAACAGGAAATTCACTATTAGTTCACTATCAGCCATGCAACAGCAGATTCACTATTAGTTCACTATCAGCCATGCAACAGGAAATTCACTATTAGTTCACTATCAGCCATGCAACAGCAGATTCACTATTAGTTCACTATCAGCCATGCAACAGGAAATTCACTACTAGTTCACTATCAGCCATGCAACAGGACATTCACTATTAGTTCACTATCAGCCATGCAACAAGAGATTCACTATTAGTTCACCATCAGCCATGCAACAAGAGATTCACTATTAGTTCCCTAAAGCAGAGATAGAAGTAAGGGCAGAGACTCCTGTAATTTTGTAATTCAATGAATTTCCGGCATTAAAAAACAAAATTAATTTAGGGAGGAAATATATAGAGTTTGAGGCCATTTTGGTTCAACTAAGTCGATTTTAATTCATTTTTAGAAGACATCTTGGTTTGGCCACTGGTGTGAATCATCGGACGATGAATCACGATAATTACGTAATTAATGACTGTCTGGCGGATTTAGATAAATTTAAACACCTAATTAGCTTAATCATCATTAATAATATAGATAAATTTATACACCTAATTAGCTTAATCATCATTAATAATATAGATAAATTTATACACCTAATTAGCATAATTATCATTAATAATATAATCAAATTAATGTAAAATTCATTAGATATAGCAATTTTTCGTCGCCAACTCGCCAAGATTCGAACCTGGTTCGAACAGTTCCATTAAGCAGCATCAGCTATTATCAGTAACAGCTTTCAGTTCAACTAGTATTCACTATTAGCGCTATTAGAGAGGAAAAGATAAGTCTATATATCCTACACTGGGACAAATCTGCCATTATACCCTAATACCCAGCAAAGGTGGACAAGACTTGCCGTAACGGTTTGGATGCTCTAAATAGACACAAATAGACATGAATAGACACAAATAGACATAAATAGACCTAAAGAGCAAATAATAAATGAAATATTCACAAAAATATAAACGATTTCGATTCTAAAGATTATCCGTAGGCCTAGAATACACACTTAAAGGGGGGCATTTTAGGGCATTTTGGCATCGCTGAAACTGAGATATACAGAAATATAGAAGCCTTTAGACTTATACCAATGGATTTCCGCCATTAAAAAACATATTTTAGGAAGGAAATATATAGAATTTAAGGCCATTTGCGTTTAAATAAGTCGATTATAAATTCTAGAAGACCTGGTCCAAGACACGTGAATCGGACGATGAATCACGATATTTACGTAATTAAGGACTTTCTGACTGATTTGGGTTGATTTAAATAACTAATTAGCTTAATTATCATTAATTATATAATCAGATTAACGTAAAATTAATGAATTATGGCCGTTTTTCGTCGCCGATTCGCCGAGATTCGAACCTGATTCGAACAGTTCCATTGGTTCGATAATTTACGAAATTTACGTAATTTTGGACTATTTTACAGATTTAGATAAATTAATGAGACTAATTAGCGTTAATTAGGTTGATGATATATGTCAATTAACGTAAAACTCATTAAATATAACGATTTTTGTTGCTGATTCGCGAGATTCGAGCCTAGTTCGAGCTATGATTTGGTTCGATAATTCACAAATTTTACGTAATTTCGTAATGTCTGACTGATTGGGATCGATTCATACATCTAATTAACTTAATTATCATTAATGATATAAGTAAATTAACGTAAGATTAATTAAATATAGCCATTTTTGTTTCTGCTTCGAAGAGATTCGAACCTAGTTCGAACTGTAGTGCGGTTCGATAATTCTCGGTATTTACGTAATTTCGGACTATTTTACCTATTTAGATCAATTTATGAGACTATTTAGCGATAATGAGGTTGGAAATATATGTCAATTAACGTAAATCCATTAAATATGGCCGTTTTTCGTTGCCGAATCGGTAAAATATTCGGTAATTACGTGAATATCGTCATATCGTCGAACCGAACATCTGTTCGAACAGGTTCGAATCAGCAACAAAAATCGCTATTTTTAATTAATTTTACGTTAATTGACATATATTTTCAACCCAATTAAGGATGATTAGTCTCTTTAATTGATCTAAATCGTTAAAATAGTCATAAATTACGTAAATATCATAAAATCATCGAACCGAACAACTGTTCGAACTCGGTTCGAGTCCCGTCGAGTCGGCGACGAAAAATGGCCATAAATAATTAATTTTACGTTAATTCACTTATATCATTAATGATAATTAAGCTAATTAGTTATTTAAATCAACCCAAACTAGTCAGACAGTCCTTAACTACGTGAATCTCGTGATTCATCGTTCGATGATTCGCATCAGCTCTTCTGGAAATTAGAATCGACCTATTTAGGCGGAAATGGCCTTAAATTCTATATATTTCCTATCCAAAATATGTTTTTTAATGGCAGAAATTAATTTGCATAGATCTATACGTCTATATATTCCTATATATCTCGGTTTCAGCTATGCCAAAATGCCCCCTTGGGGGGATGTAGTCTAGGCCTGTGGTTAATCTTTAGAATCCAAATCTTTTATATTTTTTGAATATTTCATTTATTATTTGATTTTTAGGTCTATTTAGAGCGTTGATAGTGAGGTTCTGATAGTGTCATAGTCACTATACCCCCAAGATATAGTGCTGTACCTCTCTGTCTGTCCCATTTTTTGCCATATGTATTCTATATCAAAAATTATATTGGATAAAGAACACTGATTTGACCCCCACAAATTCAGGGTCTAAATGCCCACTCTCCTGCCCTTATTCAGGGCATCAATTTAGGTCTGTAGTGGACAGAAGATGGACATATTATAATCTAGACAAGCAAGGGAGGGGGCGAACACTTGTCTCTCTCTCTCTCTCGGTCATTGCCGAAATTGATTGCCGGAGGCCCAGGGGGGCCGAGAAACCAACATAACACCCCAATGGATGGTATATACCTTGCCCACCTTCATAGTTCCTCCTGAAGTATTCCATTAAGTCTTATATAAGTTAATAATAGGAATACTTTTCTTTTTAACATTTCTTTTTAAGGTTTAAGGTTCCTGGTTCCTTTTGGAAGGTAAAGATAAATAGTTTGAGTGAAAGTCTTTTTGTATATTGAAATTAAAGTGCCGTCTTCCACATGCAAGGAACAGTACGTATATCAGTTTAAATGCTTCTTGACTGGAGCTGAAAGTTTGAAGTCTGTTTTCTTTATTCATTTTGGCATTCTCACCTTCCCTGTGTCTTCACAGACGCGGCCTTTTCGCAGACATGGCATCACGCTTTTACCCCCTTCATAATCATTCTCCTCTTCATACTTCTTCAGCGTCCATCTTTGTTCTTATCCATCTCATCGACATTTTCATCAATTTCTTCCTCCTTGTGGTTTATAATAAAAGTGTTCAACTGTACTTGAGGTTAAGGATAAGAATTCAACACACTTTTATAGACTTTAATAGATTTTCACAGACTTTGAGTTCAACAGAATTTGTAGACTTTAATAGATTTTCACAGACTTTGAGTTCAACAGAATTTGTAGACTTTAATAGATTTTCACACACAAAATGTACTTTATCCTGATCTCCGCTGTGTTATGTCGCTGTTTTTGCTGTAAATACAATAAAAGTGTTTATAAGACAGATCATTGCAAGTGTCAAGTCTGTTCTGCAATGTTGCACACCCAACTCATTCCCTGTCTGTTACTTTTTGCAGATTTGGAAGAATCCTTCTCCTGAAGGACCTCAAGAAGAAGAAGAAGATGATGATGATGGTGAGTGTTCAGTATAAATTTTATATTTTTCTTCATTTTCCTTCTATTTTCCTTCTTTTTTCTCTTATAATATTCAACGTAGGATAGGAATCAGTATCTCTGCTTAACAGACACTTTATGATCCAGCTTTCTGATAGGTAACAATGTCTGTTAAGGAACACAGACCCTATTTTAGAGCCTCTACTTGAATACTTTCTAGATTTATGATAAGGAACAAAGTCTGTTAAGGAACAAAGAGCCTCTTTATACCCTGGACTTCATTATTTTATAGATTTCTGTTAAGTAACAGAAACTGTTAAGGAACACTATTATATCACAGCAAGCACTTGAATACTTTCTAGATGTCTTCGTCGTCGTCTTCTTCTTCTACACAAAAAGTAGCCTTATTCACTTTGCATATAAAAGGTATATACCCTGTCTTTCCCTCTGCAATATTCTTGCAACATTTATACAAAGAATAGCCCTAATCTCTTTGCATATAAGAGGTATATACCCTTTCTTTCCCTCTGCAATATTCCTGCAACATTTATATAAAAAATAGCCTCTTTCTTTTTGCATATAAAAGGTACATACCCTTTCTTTCCCTCTGCAATATTCCTGCAGCATTTATATAAAAAATAGCCTTTTTCTCTTTGCACATAAAAGGTATATACAACTTTCTTTTTTCTCTGCAATTTTCCAGAAACTCCATTCAAAAATATCCTCATTTATATGCACAAAAATTTTGCCACCTGTCTTTTTTTCTCTGGAATTTTCCAGAGCTTCCATACAGAAAGAGCCTATTTGCCTTGTGCAAAAACTTCTGCATCTTTGTCTTCTCTATACCTTTCAGAAAAATTTTTGTTTATAAATGTTTGAGTTTTTTTCTTTATAAATGTTTGCGCCTCAGATTTCTGTGCTTTGAAAAGCACCTTCTCTTTTTTTAAATATTGCAATCAGCTTTTCTGTCTTTCAGAAATTTTTTTTATACAAATGGCATATTTCCATCAAATTTTGCTGATGGTTCCCCAACATTTCTTTCAAAAACTATCAGCTTTTTTCTGTGTGAATAATAATTGTGTCTCATGCTTCTGTGTCCAGTAAATTTCCCAATAAGTTGCATCTGAAATAGGTTCACTTGTCCTTACTGTAGCATGACTGATCAGCAAACTAACTTTCCTTACACAGTAACAGCTTCCAGTCCAGTTAGTATTCACTATTAGCAAGCATTAGGAAGCAGAATTACCAGTTGCCTTCAGTTCAGCCAGCATTCCCTTCCAGTGTAGCTAGTTACTTGGCAGAAAGTATTAATGTGTGTCTCTCTTCAGGAATTATGAAGGGCTTCCCTATCCAGTGGACCTCCTTGGGCCAGGCCTGTGCGAAAAATCCTCTCTTCAGGAATTATGAAGGGCTTCCCTATCCAGTGGACCTCCTTGGGCCAGGCCTGTGTGCGAAAAATCCTCTCTTCAGGAATTATGAAGGGCTTCCCTATCCAGTGGACCTCCTTGGGCCAGGCCTGTGCGAAAAATCCTCTCTTCAGGAATTATGAAGGGCTTCCCTATCCAGTGGACCTCCTTGGGCCAGGCCTGTGTGCGAAAAATCCTCTCTTCAGGAATTATGAAGGGCTTCCCTATCCAGTGGACCTCCTTGGGCTAGGCCTGGCAGAAAGTATTAACGTGTGTCTCTCTTCAGGAATTATGAAGGGCTTCCCTATCCAGTGGACCTCCTTGGGCCAGGCCTGTGTGCGAAAAATCCTCTCTTCAGGAATTATGAAGGGCTTCCCTATCCAGTGGACCTCCTTGGGCCAGGCCTGGCAGAAAGTATTAATGTGTGTCTCTCTTCAGGAATTATGAAGGGCTTCCCTATCCAGTGGACCTCCTTGGGCCAGGCTTGTGTGCGAAAAATCCTCTCTTCAGGAATTATGAAGGGCTTCCCTATCCAGTGGACCTCCTTGGGCCAGGCCTGTGTGCGAAAAATCCTCTCTTCAGGAATTATGAAGGGCTTCCCTATCCAGTGGACCTCCTTGGGCTAGGCCTGGCAGAAAGTATTAACGTGTGTCTCTCTTCAGGAATTATGAAGGGCTTCCCTATCCAGTGGACCTCCTTGGGCCAGGCCTGTGTGCGAAAAATCCTCTCTTCAGGAATTATGAAGGGCTTCCCTATCCAGTGGACCTCCTTGGGCCAGGCCTGGCAGAAAGTATTAATGTGTGTCTCTCTTCAGGAATTATGAAGGGCTTCCCTATCCAGTGGACCTCCTTGGGCCAGGCTTGTGTGCGAAAAATCCTCTCTTCAGGAATTATGAAGGGCTTCCCTATCCAGTGGACCTCCTTGGGCCAGGCCTGTGTGCGAAAAATCCTCTCTTCAGGAATTATGAAGGGCTTCCCTATCCAGTGGACCTCCTTGGGCTAGGCCTGGCAGAAAGTATTAACGTGTGTCTCTCTTCAGGAATTATGAAGGGCTTCCCTATCCAGTGGACCTCCTTGGGCCAGGCCTGTGTGCGAAAAATCCTCTCTTCAGGAATTATGAAGGGCTTCCCTATCCAGTGGACCTCCTTGGGCCAGGCCTGGCAGAAAGTATTAATGTGTGTCTCTCTTCAGGAATTATGAAGGGCTTCCCTATCCAGTGGACCTCCTTGGGCCAGGCCTGTGTGCGAAAAGTCCTCTATCTCCAAAAATTGAGCTGGAGATACCCTAACGGGCAACTCGCGGCAACCGTCCATCAAAGATATATATAGGTGAACTCATGGAGCTCCTATAAGTCACTAGGGACCTGTCACAGGAGTAACATGTCTATTGTGTGACCTTTGGTTAAATAAAACTAATGCAGTCTGCTTATCATTCAATACCACACTGAACTGGTCAGTTGATGTGAAGGTAATTGAGGAATTTCACCATTCAAATCATCAGGATAAATAAATAACTATGAATACTTGATGGTTTATTATTGTAAAATGGTTCCTTTGTACACACAATAATGAGAGAATTACATAAGAATAGCATTACTAGCATTAGAATTACATAAGAATAGCATTACTAGCATTACAAATTCTTCTGTGTAAAGAACATACAATTTCTTCTGCATAAAAAAAAACAATTGCATAGAATTGTAAAAAAAAAGGAACAAAAAAAGAAGAATTACATAATAGCATTACAAATACAAAAGAATTACCTATTCTTCTGAGAATTAGCATTACAAATACAAATTCTTCTGAGAATTCATTACAAATACAAAAGAATTACCTATTCTTCTGAGAATTAGCATTACAAATACAAATTCTTCTGAGAATTACATATTCTTCTGAGAATTACATATTCTTCTGAGAATTACATATTCTTCTGAGAATTAGCATTACAAATACAAATTCTTCTGAGAATTACATATTCTTCTGAAAATTACATAAGAATAGCATTACAAACAAATTCTTCTGGAGTAGCAGCATTACACTGTAAAATTGACAGGGCCCATTCAAAAGGGTCAAGGTCAAAAGGCCCAGCCTGGCCTGCCAGGGCCCACCACCACCACCACAAAAAAAAAAAAAAAAAAAAAATTAAAAATTCTAAAATTTGATTAAATTTGAGTGTATAAGTTGAGGGATCCAGATAAGTTTTTTTTTTTTTTTTTAGATTGCCCTGGATTACTGGCATGTTATTTAGGTTTTTGAAGGTTACCGGCGATCCTCTTGCCTCTCCTCGTTCTCTTGACATCCGCCTGGGTTCCTCTCTTGATCTCTCTCTCTCTCTCTCTCTCTTGCTCTCTCTCTGGGTTGCATCATCAGGATCAATCTGTAAATAAAGATAAACTAACATTACTACAACATTTCAATGAAGACTACTAACATTACTATACTACAACATTTCAATGAAGAAAACATTACTACAACATTTCAATGAAGTCTACTATAGAATGTCATGAGAGAGAGAGAGAGAGAGAGGCTGATCTTCAAATGAAATAAATATATAAACCACATAGATATCAATAGGAAAAGCAACTCTATATACCTCTGTCCTAATACTGGAAGTTCAATAAAGAGAGAGAGAGAGAGAGAGAGAGAGAGAGAGAGAGAGAGAGAGAGAGAGAGAGAGAGAGAGAGAGAGAGAGAGAGAGAGAGAGAGAGAGAGAGAGAACTTTGTCAAGCACTCAATGAATGGAAGATTCATGTTCAATCAAAAGCACTCAATGAATGGAAGATTCATGTTCAATCAAAAGGAACAACTAATTGTCTATAAATGAACATTAGTTTCAAGTCATTATCCTCAAATGTTCAATGAGAAATGTTTACAGTTTTAAGTCATTATCCTCAAATGTTCAATGAGAAATGTTTACTAGTTTTAAGTCATTATCCTCAAATGTTCAATGAGAATGAGAAATGTTTACTAGTTTTAAGTCATTATCCTCAAATGTTCAATGAGAAATGTTTACAAAATAAATTCAGGGAACAAATATTCAGTTGTTCAAAAGATTTCATTCTAAAGCTTCTTTAAATAATGACCTTCCAAATATACTGATGAAATATTTACACAAATTCTTCCATTCAAACTTAACTTAAAGCTTTCAAAGGTGTTAATTATGCCTGGAAAAATGATTTACTGCGTAATCAAAACCTTACATTAAGATAATATATGAAAGTTAATGAAACTCACAGGAACGAGAGAAAAAGTATGCGAGCTAAACGAAAACAGAGAATGGACCGCCTGGGAATCACTGAACACGGACAAGACTTCGAAAGCAATCGAGACATTATTTGTGAAAGGGGATAACCAGCTACCTGATTGGACCTGTGTCAATTCAGTCTGAAAAAGTTCTGTTCAAACTCACTAAACGAAGCCAGCTTATGGTGAAAGGGGTAATATGCCATCAGGTGTCAAATCATATACTTTAATTGCATTACAGGGCATGAATATAGGGCATTAATCTGTATCTATCTTATTACTTAATATACCTATACAATCACCTTAATTAATCAAGCAGTGTTAGAATGCACAGAGGTTCTAATTTACCTTTTAAATCCTTCAACAATCATTAAAAGCACCAGAGAACTATAATTTATGAAAGTTTATGAATAGGTGGTCATATGTCTACCCAAAAAACCCCCTTCCTCTTCTCATGTTAAGATGTAAGAGAAGAATATTTATGGAGAGTCAGTAAAATGCATGAGGTAGTTAGAAAAGGTCCTATAATGAGATGTGGATGAGTTAATGGGTAAGAAATGCTTATTGTAATTACTGGAAGAGAGGGGGATATACTGAAGATGTTTGTATGGAGAGAGAGAGAGAGAGAGAGAGAGAGAGAGAGAGAGAGAGAGAGAGAGAGAGAGAGAAATATATATGAAACCTAAAGACCAAGTTCACCTGAATTATCCTAAACTGTGATCAAAATCACTGTCACAAATACTGTACTTGAGTAGCCATGGACTAACATTGGTTAATATCTTACTCAATCACAGAGACAAAAATCTAAACACTACACTTCAATACTTAAATTCAAAAACAGGATTATTTGAAATGATCAAAATCTCTGGATGCTAAGAGGGCAGACGCCAATGTTCCACTCGCGCACATCAAGTTACGAAAAGATTTTGCAACATCAATATGAAATATCTAAAATGAACGATACCGTACTTTGTATGTGTGTATTCAGTGGAAGGGTAACAGTGCCCCTGGAGAGCAGAAATGAAATAACGCTCATTTGGGAGGCTAATGCACTGTTAGGAGTTTTACCCATGAATATCAGAGAAATCAAGTAAAATTGCACAGTATTCTATAAAAACCTAAACTTTATCTTGGGCATAAAGCCATCACAATTCGAGAGAAAACTACAGGCTAGGCTTAAGTTGACAATATGGATGACTGATGCTTGCCTTAATAGAGCCCACAAGTGCCTGTATTTTTTTAAACCACTATTCAGGGAAAAACTATGATTCACTGTATACGAACAGGAATATATACTGTTAATTCACGTAAAAGCTAGGCTACACCATATACAAAAGGGAAATACCCTGTATTGTACAGTTTCCATCCCACGAATGCATAAACGCAGCTGGGAAATATATATTTATAAGAAACGTCTGACTTCTGAGGCAAGTGGACGTGAAGGAAGGAGCCCCTAGTGGAAAATGCCCTGAACTCATGAAGATTTAACAATAATCATTTATGGAAGCAGCAGATATATGACACAGTTATTCAGATGACAGTGGCACCAGTAGCACTAATGTTGTATCTGGACTACCAGAGGGCAGCACAAGAATGGAACATAAAAGTTAGGCCAAAGGTCACGTGCTGGGACCAACGAGGGCATTCAACATCGAAAGAGAAACCGAGGGTAAAAGGATTTTAGAGGTGTTAACAAGAAGAAAACCTCACAATTGCACTATGAGAAACATGTCATGAGACAGTGGAATGCACAAGAGAAAAAAGTATGAATGGAGGTACATTAAAATGAATCAAAGGGATTGCAGCTTGGGCTGAAAGAGTGCTAATAAGAACCATAGGTAATCCATACAGTGCACAACACAAGAAAGAAAAGGGGAACGTATTATACAGCACTTCCAAATGGCTTTCAAGGGGATAAAATGTGTTTTGATGGAGGGCTAGGTTAGGTTAGTAAATAACTACATAAATTGCTAACAACACAAACTGATATAGTCGAGTTCACAACTGGTGGACATGAAAGGACAGTTTTGAAGCTACAAGAGGTATGGAAGAAAACCCCTATTTGTGGAGCTAATCCAAATTATGCTGGGGTTGAATGGAAGGCACAGTACAATCCTGACAATATTGCAGTGACTTGGAGTACAAGAAATCAGGGGATGGTGTAAGGCTAACCTGCCAACTTCCTTGGTATGCAAATATGAAGGAAACCTACCACTGTGTAAGCAATGATCTACACACTGTTACAACAGACAATGCAAAAATTCAGCCTGAGGTGTTCGTTTTGTATAGGCAACCATGAATCTACCACAGTCATTATGACTGTTCTAACATCAAACAGGTGGTATCATCACTTGAGGAGGTTTCTGCTGTAAATTCTAGAATTGCAGAACACTTGCTTCTATCCACCAAGGATTTTCCTTCTTTTCATCACTGATACCCTACCCCAAAACACCACCAACACCATACCTCTAAAAGGAAGTGCTATCAGAATCATAACAGTTGAAATGAAAAAGTAAAAAGACCCACGTGAGAGTACAACCACAGAACCGACTGGGAAAATTGATGCTGATTACGAAGCCTCAGACACAGTTGTAATCCCTATAAAAGTAACGACATTCATGCCGACATTCTTGGGCCAAAAGATTACGGCTCGAACATGTGGGAATAGCAGCCACACAAGGCAAAATGAAGTAGGAATAATAATATACAAATGTGGGGAGAATAAAATCTCATCATTAGCATTTGTGTCAACTATCTCCCTATCCATTTGAGCAGTTTTTGATAACCCCAGCTGAGAGCACAAGAAAGGAGAAATGAATGTATTACTCAGTACTTCCCCAATGACTCTGAAGAGGGCAGAACAGCGAGTTTCAATTACACAGGACATTCTGTGTGAGTGCTGTGCTTGGTAGCAAAAGTAGTATGGTAACTGCTTAAAAACAAACATAGTGTACCTTTCACAACTGGGGGGACATAAGGGGGAAGTTTTAAACCTATGCGAGGCCGGGGAGAAACCTAACATTTTTGGAGCTAATTCAAACTATGTTCGGGTTGAATAGATGGCAAAGAAGTACCCTAACGTAAGTGAATTGACATGGAATAAGAGGAGCAGATATAAAACAATGCAGGTCACTCATTAGGTCAAGACCAAACAATCGTCCTCTCCCAGGAAAACTGTCACTTTGGGGGAGGATAATACAATAAATTCCAGAACTGGAGACCTTCCTATTTCTAGCCTATGGACAATACATATGGCACAGATAAAGCACAGCCTCTATGAACCTAAGACTTTTGCGGTACCTCTTATCCCAATATCACCAACGGCATATAACCACAAAGGAAGCATTCATTACCCTTTCAGAAACTGCTCGAAATGCACGAGCAATAAGAGACACCAGAGGGCAACCGCAATAATTACAGGACAAAGAAGAGAAGGCATATGAGGACTTAGGAGTATACATGCTCGTACTACGAGTAAACGATATTCGATTCAGCGTCATGGACCCAGCAAAACTTGACCTACTAAGGAACTTCTCACTTTCACTTGCAGACAAGATCGACAGGGGACTGTGCAGTAGCTCCTGAAAAGTTCATCCTGGCACTAGGAGGCGATACTCAGCGTGAATGATGTCATTCAATCAATGCTTTGAAATTTACCTACTGGCTTCGGAGAAAGTAAGTCCGTTCGAAGAGACGAAAGTAGCCGTGTTATTGAATATTGCTGGCGATGAATTACTACAAACTGACAATTCGTCCAAGTTTCCAACAGCACCCTAGTCCAGCTAAAGTCCTACAAAATGTTCTTCAGAAGTTCAATGACTACATTGCCCACCCCACCCCAAATCCTCTGCAGATACAAGTTCAGGAAGTGTGTGCAAAAGTCAGATGAATCACTTGAAAATGATGTAACTAGGCTTAAAATTTTGGTCAAGGGGCTGCAACTATGGAAACCAAAACAATGCCCAGTTGCAAGATGAAATAGTATTTGGATGTGCTGATGATAAATTACGCTGGAAAATATTTGAAGTTGAGGACCTAACCTTGCAGAAAACTCTCGATGTTTGCATTGCATACCACGCTAGTAAACGGCAGATGGATGTCTAAAAAGGAGAAAAGTCCCATTCTGTTGAGCCTAGGCCTGGCGAAGACGTTGCTAAATTGAAGCAGAAGTCAATAAAAGAAAAGTATGACAGGCCTACACCTAAATTTAGTCTGATCTGTACCATAGACCTAACTTTAAGCAAGAAGGAGCAGAAAATTCTAACAAGTTCTCGTCAACTGTGAAAAACTGGCGTACGTGTAAATGTTACGGTGAAAAACATGAATATAAAAGAAATAAATGTCCAGCCAATGGAAAAACATGCACCAGATGTTGTAAGCTCAATCACTTTGCTGCAAGATGCAATAGTAAGAACATTCATTGCTGATCACAGTGAATCTAGTAGTTCAGAAACAGAATATTTACTAAAATAGTCTACAAAAAGTGATAAATTGATCAAGTCAGTCTTGGAAATAAACGGTCTGGTAATCAAATTCCAAACAGATTGTGGAGGTAGTGTAAATGTAATTCCTAAGCATCTGATACCTGATGTTCCACTGACGCTTCGGGGATAATACTTCAGAAGTATGGACATTGTCTACTGTGAAACCATTAGGCAAGTGTAGCTTAGTGATGAGGAACAGTAAGATTAGAAAGAAAAATTCTGTTGAATTCCTAGTTGTGAAAGGAAAAACCACACCCTTATTAAGCAAGCGTACTTCAGAGCAGATGGGACTCGTTACAGTGAATTACGAAAAGACTTCTGTCACTACTGACATTTTTAGTAAATATGATGTTTTTAATGACGAAGTAGGGACTTTTAATAATATTGTTCACTCGACTGTAGATCCAGAAGAACAACTAGTTGTAATCCCCAGTTGTAGGGTACCCATTAACATTAAGAGTAGAGAAAAAACTCAACGAGATGGTACACCTGAATATTATTGAAATGGTGGATGAACCGACAGAGTGGCTAAGTTGCTTAGTGGTTGCTGAGAAAAAGTCAGGCGAGTTTACAGTTCGTATAGACCTGCAAACTCTAAATAAGGTACTAAAAACGGAACATCATCCTATTCATATAATTGATGATATTTTGCCAGAACTGTCTAAGGCTAAGGTATTTTCATCTTTTGATTTAGGTAGTGGCATTATGTACTTTGTGAAGAACTAGTTTGTTAACTACATCTCAAACTCCCTTTGGTTTGTATAAATGGCCAAGATTACCATTTGGATTAAATTTAAGTAGTGAGATTTTTCAGAAACAACTACAATTGAATCTTGAGGATCTTGCAGTTGTATGAATACCCGACGACGTTTTACTGTATGGCGTTGGCGACACGTGAAGAAGCAGTGAAAGATCACGACATTACGGTAGGTAAATTCTTGGAAAGGTGCCCGGTTAAAGGAATAAAATTGAAAGAGTCTAAAGCAGTACTTAGGAAAACTGAAGTATTGTTTGTAGGTCACGAAATCAAAAGTAAAGGTCTGGTGGCTGATCCTAAAAAGATAGAACCTATTGTAAACATGGAAGCACCAACTGATGCCTCAGGTGTAAAGAGACTAGCAGGAATGGTCAACTCTGAGTAGATTTCTACCAAATTTATTGAATTTAACAGAACCTACAAGACAGCTAACACAACAAGATGTTGAATGGGAGTGGACTATTAAGGAAGAGAAAGCATTTAGTAAGTTAAAAAAACTAATGACTAGTACTCTTGTATTACAGTACTATGATCCAAAGTTAGATCTTGTTATCCAATGTGTACCTTCCCAGAATGGTCTAGGTTCTGCAATATTACAAAGTGGTAAACCTATTGCCTATGCAAGTCATGATATGACAGAAACTGAGAAACGTTAAGCTCAAATTGAAAAGGAAACTTTAGAAATTGCCTTTAGGCTTCACAAGTTTCATCAATACGTGTATGGTCGTGGAGTAGTAATTAAACGTGATCATAAACCTAACCTAACCTATTAAAACCTCTGTATAGAGCACCTACGAGACTCCAAGGAATGTTGATTAATATTCTGCATATAATATGATTTTGAAATTGTACATGAGAAGTGTAAGGACATGTTTCTTGCTGACAATATCAAGATCATTTTTACCACTACATAGTCATGATAAGATTGAGATTGAACATGTAAATATGCTAGATTACTTGCCTATTAGAAAGGAACATCCTGAAGAAATAAAGGCTGGGATTGAAAAAGATGAAGTCTATAAGTCTTGAAGACAATGATCTTGACAGGGTGGCCAGAGAAAAATAGCAAAATCCCTATGCTAGTTGAAGCTTACAGTCACACCAAGGATGAGGATTCAGTACAAGATGGTGTTATTTTCAAAGGTGAGAGGACTGTCGTTCCGTTAAGTCTCAGAGCTGATATTAAGAATGTCAATCACTCATCACACATAGGCATAGAAGGGTGTTTACATAGGGTTAAGAGAATGTATGTAATGGCCAGAGATGAATTCTGAGATCAGGCAATTCATTTCAGCCTGTGAAATGTGTATGAAGTACCCTAGTTCTCAACAAAAGGAAAGTTTAATGTGTCGTGAAACAGCAGATACACCATGCTGAATGTTGGCATTGACTTGATGAGCATCAAGAAACACAATTCTCTCATAACTGTAGGTTACTTTAGTATCTTTTGGGAAATTGATTATCGTGATACTTTGTGGAAGGCAGTAATTCGAAAACAAAGCTCATTCTGCTAGATATGGATTACTTCAGTACTGATAAGTGATAATGGACCTCAATTTGTCAGTGATGAATTCAGACATTTTTCGTCAGATTGTGACTTTGAGCATAGAACAAGTATCCCTACTCATCCACGATCTAATGGTGTGGTCGAGTCAGCTGTTAAAACCTCAAAGCGCTGAATAACAAAAGCCATTGAGAATGGAAAAGATCCTTATCTTGAAATTTTAGACTATAGAAACACCCCAACTGTTGATAAATGGGCGAGTCCAGTGCAGTATTTTTAGGAAGGCAAACTTGTACAAAATTACCCATGTTAGCAAAATTACTTGTGTCAAAACGTAAATCTAGATCTGGCCAGAGAAAAGAAAAAGTTTAACAATATAAAAATGATGTGGTGTTATGATAAATGCTAAAGATTTAGATGTTTTGCATCAGGGGGCCAATGTACATGTCAAACCACATGTCCTGGGTGAAAGGGAGTACGAAAAAGTTAAATAGTAGGTCAGACTTAATTGAAAGTGAGGGTAAATTGTTAAGAAGAAACAGTAAATTTAAGGGAAACACCCAATGATGTATGAGAAATGCCAAAACGTGTTAACACTCCTGCTATAAGTAAACCAATAACTTTTGAGAGTGATGTCAGTGCGAGTAAAACTCTACCTAATGCTGAGAGTAAAGTAACCATTGATAAACCTGTTAGACCAACAAGAAATGCATTACCATCTAAGTTTGCTGACAAAATGTATTCAATGCCTTGAGATGTAGTGAGACCAAAGTGCTAGCCACAGTACCGAATCTCCAGAGTTGGTTATCTCGGAAGTGTACTTTATGCTAAACTTTGATATCCTTGTTTAATGTAGCTTTGGGTAATCGCTTCCTTTGAAGAATAAAAGGAGGATGTTATGATGTCAACATATATTTTCATACAGACTGCAACCAACTGCAGGTTGCAGATAGCTCAAGGTGCAGCTGCTAGGCAGATCTGCTTTTACTACTTCTTGTACTTCGTCTCTTAGATAAATGTAAGCCACAAGAGACCCCGTGTTCTTATCCATTTTTTTTCCAGCACATCAGAACAGAAACGTAACAGCCTAACCTATTTCTGCTGAAAAGAGCTTAATTACTGTTCAAACAAACTTAAAAGTCACCCCTGCAATATCAGGATACAGATTGGGAAGGAGGCTGGTCATGCTTCCTAAAGAGTAACAAGTTATCCATTGTTGGATCGTAAGTCATCAAATACTTATCACTAATGTCTGGCCACTGTGGGATATATGTTGAGATACAAATGAACACATGCCTTTGGAAAACAAGACAGGAGAGGCCGAGACAAGGAACAAGATGGAACTTTGGCAGACCAACAATACCTCTGTAAATTGTAGCACCCTGTGGACATGTGCTCAACACTAGGAATGCACCTCACCACATCTAACAAACAGCGCACACATCGAAGCCGCAAAAACACTCGATTACCTGATGACGATGTTGTTAAAACTTCAACAAACATTGCAGTGGAAGAAGAAATTGCAGAAACATCCAACCAAAGGGAACCTTTCTTCAGGAGAAGTGAAATTCTGGAAGTAACTACCACTGGGGAAATAACGTCTCTCTCTCACAAACTATTAGCCTCAACAATCTAAGACACTAGACTGCCAAAAAAAATTGACAGTGGTTAAGGAAACACAGAACAGTACAGAGATGCACTCAGCCTAAAGACAATGGAAGGAACATCACTGTTTAGTGTAAACAGATTAGAAATATCAGCTAACGAAGTTTTTACCTATTAAGGAGGACAGTAATTCCCTACATTTGCAATTCTCAACCCAAGTACAGGAACACCCGAGTTAAGAGCACTTTCCATAATACTACTGTTCACAAGACATGTTTTTTACCAATGAGTATATGAATGTAACAACAATTAACAAGACCTGTGAATATAAGACCACTTCGTACTGATGTCTGTGCATACCAAAGATCCCACTTCTAGACGGGAGCAAGAACACTACCAACGTCTATCCAGGCAAAGTACCTACGCACAGTATATATGCTGATGGGTTGCCGATATGAGGTGGGTGGAGAGGAAAGGAGTAATTGAGCATCGTAACCCCCACAAATCCCCTCATCTTGCTCCCTTGACTGCCTTCTGTACTTTACGGGTTGTGGTTTCTAAGAACTGTGAAAGCCATTGCTTTCTTTGGTTTTCCCTAAACTCTCCTAGGGGTCATGTTTGTGGTGTGCTTTTGTTTGTGCTGATGACTTTATGCCAATGAAATTGAAAAACTTTTGTTGAACACGGTAAGAATGAATCTTATTACGTTATATAAAATCATTCCTTGATATGGCAAGTTGATATAATCCTCAATTTTCTGACACCCCTGTTACTGAATGACCGTGTTTGAGCTGATTCACTGCAGTGTGGGATATATATGCAATATTCTTATGTGGTTTTTGCTTAATTAGCCATAAAATATTCATGCATGTTCCTCAAAGAACTTGGGTTAAGTGGGCCATATTGTTTCATGCCTGCAGGAAACAATAGAGATATCCTGGCTAGAAGAGGTATGAACATTTGTTGTGTACAGGAGGTAAAATAAAAGATGGAAATATAAATACAGTTGATAGTGGCACGAAGAAATATAAACATTTAAAATGCGATAAGCATACAAATCAAAGAAGCAATGGCTGGCGACGAGACAGAAGCAGGGCAATGCATACAAGAATGAAACCTGTATCTCAAAGTTTGTGTCAGATTTAACCTTTATCGGATTAGACATAAACTCTCTCCACTCTCCTGCGTCCTATGATCTTACTGCCTTAACTATCAGAACTATCTTTTCAGGAATTCCTGGGCTATCCTACAGGTCTTTGCCCCCTGATATTTCCAAATCTACTGCTTTTCTAAAAGTCACTTTTTGGAATGCAGGTAACCCATCTGATCCCAGTATAATCACTATCTGAAACAAGCAACTGGTTAAAAGCATTAACGGCCAAGTCATTGACGAACAGATCAGAAAATAAGAAAGCCTGACAAGGAAAGAAAAGAGGAAAGACAGGGAAAAGAGCATTTTATAATAAACAAGGGAAAAGGTGACACTCTACAATATGTAAATTTAGGAGGAATACAATTGCATCAGAAGTCGCTGGAATAAAACTGAGAAATGTTGCTAAAACTGATACTGCAATTGTTCGTTTGCCAACAGAGGTTACCAGAACACAAACAGTCTAAAATGTGGCCCTGAAGAATGTAACATAAAACTTATTTGTGGATTCTGAGAAGGCATTTGACCAACAATTATACATCACATAGGCAAAAGCTACCAGAGAGACACTTTGAACTAGTGATGCTACCCCATAACACAAAACCTAGAGTGACGACAGTGGATTACCCACGAGTCCTTTGGTGTTTATTAAAGTAAATGGGGAATTCTTACAAGCAGAAGAAATAGAGCTAACAGTGTAATCTGAGGACAAAGTTAGAGAAATGTTCTAAAGAATGAATGTGTTACGGAAATGAAAGGACTGAAAATCAGTGCAAGACCAAACTTCCAGTGACTGGAAGACAAGAAAAAAGTACCATATGACATAAATTCAAGGCCCTGTCTTTTCCATCCCCAGTGAACTTCCAAAATATCCAGTCTTAATATTTTGTACTAACTGGCATAAACAATAAACTAGACCAAGTCTATAAACAATACACTGCACCAGAGAAGCACTGAAAATACATTGAAGCACACTGGAGTACCAATTAATACCAGTTAGCCTGCTACTCCTTTCTTGCTTTGCTAAGTTTATTTTGTCCAAGAAAATTCCCCCAATATAGCCTAAGTTACAGGAGACCCTGGAATGGTATGACCACATATATCCTACATTTCAGGACAGAGCAAATTAGGAAGATCATTTTACAAATGAAAACTGTGTGTGTCAAGAACATCTGGTTTTGGAGGAAGGGAGCAGGTTTATAGTACGGGGCAGAGAAAATAAGTAGATGTTTGCAAATGCTTGGTTCTGACATCACCAAAGATGATTATGGACATGACGAGAGACTTCAAGATCAGGTAAAAAACTAGAGACACACTAAAACATTCAACAAAGGCAGTAATCCAAGCAAGAACGTCGTAAGTGTTAACAGGAGGGCAGCTTATAACAATGTTGATGGCCCACAAACAAATCAGTTCTAAAAGAGGATAAAGGAAATGACAGCGGAATAATTCAATAAAGGCTGATGGTCTCATAGCAATGAGAGCTGCAAGTAGTGTTCAAGATGAACAATTTGTAACCGAGCTCTTTAAAGAATGACTACAGTATCACTGGAGGGTCCAACACCAATAAAAGTAAGGAAGAATAATCACCGTTGAGATTTCAAAGGGAACAATTCTTGCCGACTGCTCCCATGACAGTAGAATTACAAACACACATATCACCATGAAATCAAGCACTTTAAGCTTGCATTAATACAAGAATGCTGAAATCTAGTTTCAGGGAAGAACTGGACTCGAGATATGGTAGCAGAGTTGAAGTTCATGAAAGATAGGCTACAACGAATGCAGTCTTTGTGCTGAGAATGCCATAAAGAAAACACGTGTCAAGCTCAGTACGTATGTAATGTACATTATGTAAACCCTTTGGACAGACAGACTTGGACAACTATTATACACAGTCGGTGCATATGGGAAGGAGTTGCAAGTACAGCATCAAATGGATACGAAACTGGTACTGGGGTTAAAAAAAAAAACAGTAGGGACTGAAGTGGAGCACATTAAATTTGGTGATGTCAAATGTGGAGTGATGTACCAATGTATGCTGACGACTAAAGATCGAGACCAAGTTAGCTTTGTGCTCAGTACAGGAAAATAAATAAAATGAAATGAGAAAAATAGGAAACAAAAGAATGATGGAAAAAGACCAGCAATATTCTCAAACTATAAGAAATGAATGACGATAAAAGGAGAAGTTGACATGTCAGAGGTCCCAATACTGAATTAATACCTGACAATTGAAGACAGCCTTTACTAACTACCAAAAATAATTATGAATTTGTTAGATGCAGAGAAAACCAATCAATCTCAAGCTACCAGAACGAACGAAAACCTGATACAAGGAGGTTAGGACCAGGAGAGTGGGAAATATTTGCTGATTGTATCTGCAATGTCAATCTTGAATATGTGGGGGTAAACTGCACTGTGTAACCATTCAAGCACCACCAGAGATGGTCTGCAGAGCAACACATTAAGAGGAGATTTTCAACGCCAAAATTATGTAGGCTCAAATCAGACCAAAAGGAAGGTACTGCACTTAGGGTACAACATTTGTGGTACCTTTCTGGCTCACTGGAATGTAAAGCAGATACTTTGAAGGTCATAAGAAAACAGAATCATGAGCTGGAGGAAGCAGAATAGCTGTACCACTTGCAAAGGGGTACCCCATAAGTAAAATATGGAATTACTATTGATGTTAAATGCTTCTCATTGCAAAAGGGATGTAGCCATTGAAACAGAACGGAAAGCCTGAAGTGGTTTGACCATACATTTGCTGAATTTCAACCCAGAGCAAAGTGGAAAGATCAAATTACAAATGGAGAATTGTGTGTGTCAAGACCATCTGGATTGAGACAAAGGAAATACGTCTGTAGTGTGGTGCAGAGAAAATCAGTCGATGTTTGCAAATATTTGGTTCTGGCATCACCCAAGATGATTATGCACATGACGAGAGGTTTCAAATTCAAGACATAAACTCAAGAGACTCCATAACATTCAACAACGGCAGTAATCGAAGTCAGACCATATATACTGTTAATAGGAAGGCAGCTTATAATGACGATGACAGAAACCTGTGCAAGGGAGAATGCAGGAATCAAAATAAGTATGAATATACACTGTATTATAGGGAGAAATAGTAATAAAATAAAGAAGCCAATGAGAACCACAAACAAATCAGCACTAAGAGAGGATAACAGACACAGAAGAATAATGGGATCTGATGGCATCTTAGCAATGGAGCTGCTTGAAGTATCGCAACCGATATCTTCAAAGAATTGTTACAGTACCACCGCAGGGTACAACAATAAAAACGGGTAAGGGTAGTCATTGCTGGTGTGTCAAAAGGAATACAATTCTGTCCAGTGGAGTGGAATGAACTGCAGTCTGACTTCTCCCATGACTGGAGAATTACCAGCACAGATATCCCTGGGAAATCAAGCATTTTAAGAGTGTTGTAAATACAGGTATATCACAATCTAATGCCAGGGAAGAACTGAACTAGAAATATGGGACTACAGTTAAAATTCATAGAAGAAAGGCTACAACGAATGAAGTGTCTCTGCTGGGAACGCTACCAAGAGAACACACGACAAGTCACAAGCTCAGTAAGTATGTACTGTACATTACATAAAGCCTTTGGACAGACTGGGACGTGGAGAACTATCAGCAAAGTGAAGTGTATATGGGCAGATGGTTAAAATTACAGTATCAAGTTCATATACAATTTGCACTGGAGTCAAAAGGATGCAGGAGGGACTGAAGAGCAGCAGATTAAATTGGTAACATCAAATGTGGGGTGACGATAGGCAGTGTGATGTCCCATTGTATGTTCATGACAATAGACTACGAACATGTCAGCTCTGTGATCAATACAGGAAAACAGGAAGACGACCATTTGTGCTACTGGGTAGCTGGATGACAACGAACTTGCATTGCAATACGATATGAAGTCTGGGATTGGTGAAGCTAAATGACCTTTGCAAGAAATATAAGTAATAAGTATACTGAATCAGTCAAGTATGTTGAAAATGTATGTTCATAAGTTTGTGACATATGACATGAAAAAAGTGACTGAAGAGATTTTTCTGCCAAAAACAGATAAAGGAATGAATCTTTCACAGGAAGAGTACAGTAGGACTGGACAGAAAATGAACCGCAAAAATGATGCACAGGTCAAAACAGACAAAAGAGGATCTCCGTAACTACTAACATCTTAGGAGACATGACTAAATAGGCTAAAATAAAAAAAAGTCAAGAGTAATAGTGTAAGCAAATGAGAGATGTCACGGTGGAATTACGATGTACCCAAATATAGAAATATATGAAGTTAATGCAACCGGAAAGAGAGTTTTCTCATAAACTAATAAAAAATAAATGAGGATAACTGGAGAAGCTGAAATGAGGAAAAGAGGAAGACGACCAATTGTGCTGCTGGGTGAATTGGATGGCACAAAATGTCCACTGTGATAGAAAATGAAATATACAATTGGGAAGCAAAATAACCATTGAAAGAAGTAAGAACAGACAGCTGGAAGCACATGAACAAGGTGAAAGTAGAGGAGATTTTTCAGTCACAAAAAAATTAGTGACACTTTTGCATGATGGAGATCAAACTGGAAGAGAAAAACTACCATGACACTGATGCAGACACGCAAAAAACAGAGAAGATGGCAGGTCCACAATGGCCAACATCTTGAGAGACATGGTACTTGCAAGAGCTGGATTCCGCCAACTGGGGGACACTAAAACCAAAAGCATAATGTTTCAGGTGTGCGATGAGAAGGGAAGAGCAATGACAAAGTCACAATAGTATTGAATATGAAAATTACTCCAAAGACCATTATGAAGGTCCAAGAACCATATAAAAATAGCCTACAGAGACACTTGGAGTAGGTGGGGAGTTAGTGGAATGTGAGAGACGACAGAATGGAGATTAATCAGTCATAAACCTCTCTCATTGCAAGAACAGCTCATGTTGAAGATTCAAACCCTATGCTCTTTGCACTATCTGAAGATTACAATTTGCAACAGTTTAAACCTTCTGGTACTGATTACATACATTAGATTCAGTCATGCCCACCATTCCCAAACCCTACACATTGCAAATTCAACATATATGTACACGTAGGCAACATCTGTTCAGCCTGCTGTCCCTGCTTAATACATTACGTTACTTATCATGCATATGATGTCCCTTCCTCTCTTCATTGCACGGAAAAAGAAGAGTATGAATAATCAACTGAATGTTGGTCAACCCTATCCAGCAAGTTAGCCCAAATTACCATAGTCTAAACTTTTGACACAATTCCACACATGGCTGAAAAGCAAGCACCCTTCCTACCTCCATACATAACTGTAGCACGACTGACTTGGCAATGACAACACAAGCAAAAGCAACTGCAGTATCAGAAACGCAGTCACTATGAAAGAAGCAGAGTGATTACAGAGGAGTGCCCTGGAAAATCGCAGAAAAACTTCATACACAAATACCGCCATGAGACAGCATCTCACAAACATCTTGTGTAAGAGTGCATCGATGCTTTTCATGAAGGAAAATCAGGCAGAGAGAGATGGAATTTGCAACGTGGCTGAGCACTTGCAATTGTCTCTTTGGAAAACTAGCCACCAATTACACTTCCTTAAACCAACAGAATCTTGTCATAAAGAACACTGCTTTCAACACCAACCTTTTCAGAACAGCAGCAAAGTATGGAGGTGCAACACTAACAAGAAAACACCTACGACTGTGCACACAAAAGCTAGCATATAAAGGATCAAAAGAAATAAAACAATGGGTAGTTTAGGAAATATGGCCTTCATGAATAGGGTAAACCCTGTGTTCTGAGTCTATGCTCCACAAACACAGACCAAACTAAGTGGAATAAGAGTTTTTGGGCAAGGTTATCTACCAGTTCCACCTTCAGGGATTATGATAGGAGGAAAAGACTTCAGTGGACAAGTATGGCCGTCAGTGATGGTTCAGAGGATGCAAAAGGAAAAGCTGTACAATTCAAGTCAGGCTATGGCATAGATGCTGGCTACAATGTTTAAGTGAGGGAAAAGTTGATAATAAGAAGCCCAGAGGTCAACATACAAATGAAACACGTTTCATAACTGTCAAAGCACCTTTAAGAAATGCAGTAATCCAAGTGAGAGCACAATAAATGCTCACAGGAGGACAGTTTATAATGAAGTCCACGGCCAAAAGAATTGTACAGAGAAACCTATGCAGTACAGAACACATGAATAAAAAAAAAGTATTTTTCAATCATGTATTATAGAGAGAAATCGTATCAGAGAAGTCAAGAAGAACCACAAAACAAATCAGTACTAAAAGAGGATGATGGAAATAGCAGAAGAATGAGATAAATTCTGATGGTCTCATAGCAGTGGAGCTGCAATAATTGTTGGGGATGCAGAAAGTACGTAACTGACCTCTTTCAAGAATGATTACAGTGACACTGGAGGGTCCAAGGATAGTCACTACTGAAGTGTCCAAAGTCTGGGCAATGGAGCAGACTGTACAGCAGACTGCAGTATAAAGGAAGCGGAAGGGACTGAAGAGCGAAGATTACATTGGTGTCAAATGTAGGGTGAGGGTGGGCAGTGTGATGTCCCACTGTATGCTAATATAAAATGACCAAGAACATTAAGCTCTGATTTCAATACAGGAAAACAGGAAGATGACCAACTGTGCTACTGAGGTAATTGGCTGAAACCAAATATCCACAGCAATAGAAATGAAGTATACGATTGGTAAAGCATAACCGTTGAAAGAAATGAGAATACCAAAAAAAATGGTTTAAATGTATGACGACAAGTTTAGTCATATGGAATTGGAAGCTGAAAGCACATGTGTGTGAATGAGGGGAAGATTTTTCATCCACAAACAGACATTACGGAAGGATTCTTTCAAAGGACGAACACAGGAGGACTGGAAGAGAAAAAAAAAAAAAAAATGGTGCAGACGACACTAAACAAAAGAGGCACTAATTCCACAGCTATCCGCATCTTCAGAGACATGGCACACTGCAAGCGAAGGATCCTAGTTGCAGGATGAGAGACTAAATACACTAAAATCAAAGGAGTATGAACTAAAAATACAAGCAAATGAAAGGCGCACTGGTGGGATTAAGACGTGCCAACAGTAACTGAAGGCCAGAGGGCATCCATCAAGTTCTGTCAAATGGACAGGCAGGGAAAAATAGAGTGATCACACTTTACAGGGAGATGAGAATGGTGTTGAGGCAGGTGGAAAGGGCAAACGAGATCTGGGAGACACTGAATCAGCAAATCAACACTATAAAAGAAGGACAGAAAATATTCATGATACCAAAATGGACGAAGTAAGCCAGTCAAGATATGAGATAAGCAAAGTATTCAAAAGACAGAATGAAGAGAAATATGAAACAAAATAATGATGGAACAAGAAGAGCAATATTCTAAAACTATTGACAACTGAATGAAGATGAAGCAATATTCTCAAACTATTGACAACTGAATGAACATACGAGCAATATCCTCAAACCAATGACAAATAAACTAATATAACTGAAGGAGTTGACAAGACACAGGTACCATCATTAAGGAGAGCCATTAGAAGGCTATCAAAAAATCATGTTAAAAATAATAATTTTGCTAGATGCAGAGAAAACCCAATCACTGTCAGTCTACTGCAATAAATAAAAAGCTTACACAAGAAGGCTAAGACCAGAATAGTGGAAAAAGTTTGACAATATAAACTTAGAAAGGCAAACGTAAAGTATTCGTGATTAAGAATCATACAGGAATTAGATCATTTGAGCATGAAAATACTGGAGAAGTGCTTCAGTATAACTGATAATTGTCAGTTTGGTTTCATGTCAAAGAAATAAACAATACAAAGATGTCTTTAGGACGAAGGAACTTCACAAGTACCAAGCAATTACTGAAGAGATTATACCACAAATTTGTTGTTTCTAAAAAGACGTTTGATAGTCTGACAAACAACAATTAGATGGGAACCACTAAAACAGAGGATACTGTACATCAAACTGACCATTTGAGCTGATGTTTGGGTACCATGACACAAGACGCTGATTGAGACAAGAGGAGCAGAAGTGTCAAATTGAAGTAAACAGCACCAGGCCCTTCCTTGTTTATCTTGACGAAAGAGGAAGCTAAAAAGGAGTATAAAAAGCACTAGTCTTTTGGATCTGCTAAAAACAGACGACCAACATTAATTGCAGAATCTGAGGAAGACGTAACGCAGACACTTAACAGACGGATGAGTGGAATGGAGTGAAAGGACAATCAATGCTAACAAAATGAACTTTTATGGTAACTGGGAAAGATCCAATGTCAAAAGAACAGGTAGGAGGAGAGAAAGCGTTGGTAACAGAGAATCTTTTAGGAAGGTCACTGATGTTTTAGGATAAGTGTTGGGTGTGGAAATCTGTATTAAGTATCAACTGGAATATATTATGTCACAAGATAAGACTCCAGACTGTCAATGATAAAAGGAGGTGCTGGAAATGCGTAAGAATAACTGGGAAAGAGAAAGAGGAGAAAAACCAAGTCAAAAAAATGTGTAGTTAAATTACATCACTGGAATAAACTTCTTCAATTATAACTTCAAAAATACAGGCACCTTCTGGCACTCCTATTTGAAACAGCCATCAATCAGAAGCACAGCTTCAGATACTGCACAACTTTTTCCTGCATTCGTTCAACAGCTACTGAACAAACTTGCAATGTGCCCGTGGCAATGACTTTTGGATTACCTGAAACCACTAATTTGTACCACTTAACCTTGATGTATATATCTTAATGACTTATACCCCAGAAACTCAACATCGGACAACTCAAAGATATAAAGAGAATGATGACAGATCTTACTCTAAGACAACTAAAACATCAATATTTCAATAAAAATAGAATATTCAAAGTGTTTAAGAGGTACAAGATGAGGCCTACATTAGGATAATAAAAAGAAATATGAAAAAAACAATAAAATTTGGACACTTACCACCTTATTGGGGGTGAACTGCACTTGCTGGCAACCTGTAAAACAAAAGTCAAAATGAGTTCAAGGTGCAACAGGTCAACTTAAAGGCTTAATAGTACATTGTTTCTTTTCAAATTCCACAATACTACTTAAAAACTGACTTATTTCATTAATAGCAACAAAAAAAAAAGGCAGAAATAGGGACAATCTCCATTTTCCTGTCATGAAGAGCAGAATGAAAGCTGGCAAGACTTTATATTACCCTGATATCTGGCTTTCAAAGCTGGGGCTGAATTGGACAAAGCTATGGGATACCCTGAATAATTCGCAAACTACCCGATGATGGGCAAAGAAGGGGGCATTCAAGATTAGTACAATCAACACAAGATGGCAGAGTGGTGAGGGTATAAAAATAGGGGAACTGTTTTAATTAAAGAGAATTTGACTAAGCCGAGCACTGTCGTATTTTCAGCCAATCAGTGTTTAAGACCGTGAAAAGGGAGAGTTGCAGTGGATGGAAAGCAAGAAAGAGGAAAGGAAGAGAGAGCATAGAAAAATATAAGAGAAAACAGGAAAAGAACAAACTCAGATCTATGACGGAAGGGTTGACACATTAACGAGAAGAAACTCTGCAAGCAAATGAAACGGTTCTGGGGAGAAGAAATCAACAAAATGAACGAGAAGGGAACGAAACAAATATCGAATGAAGAGGAAAGGAAGAAATATGAAAGAGCGTCACAAAAGGAGTACGAGGAAGGGGCCATATAAAACAATAAGTTCCAGAACAAGACCTAAACAACAAGAATGATGTGGATGTCTAAACGAAACGAGGGAAATGTGAAGAAATGTGAAGAAATAAGATAAACTGGAGAAGAAAGAAAATGGACCAGATGGCTTCAGGCCAGAACTGAAAAAGGTTATAAGAAAAAAGGAGAACAGTATAAATATTCTAACAGTTAACAAAGTGAAATAGAAACTAAGAAACCAAGGAAATGGAGGCAATCAAAAGCTAATATGTCAAGAGAAAATTCAGATAACTGCTGTGAAAGAACAGATGCCAATAGCCATAACAAACATCTCATACAATAGATTGGTGACACTGATTAAGGAAGACACACAGGAACATCTTAGACCACATGATGACTACATGATGAGGCCATAAAAAACCAAGGATGATTTTCAAGAGGAGGAAGAATGGAAGACGATACTTATTCACACAGCAGTGTATTGTAGAAAAGAGCTACAGAAGGACGACCTACAGAAGAAAGCAAAGACTGACAGTAATACTGACATTCCAGGAAGGCTACAACACATGATAACGAACAAGTGCCAATTCCTTTGTACCGAGCTGTACTGGAAAAGTATGAAGGGGCGCAGACTGAATGCAACTGCATGAGGAAGCAAGTATGATTCAATATGCTTCTTACAAATGGGAAGTCCTGAATGAAGAAAGAATTGAGGCAAAAGACTTACAAAGGCAAGAACTCCGACCTGAACCTGTCACCAATATTTGACAGGACAGAATCACCCGGTTGTCAAAGTGTTCTTAACTACTTCTCCTGCTTAAAAGCACTTGCTAGATATCTGCCTATTCCCATGCACACTTTCCAAAGTCAAGCAGAAAAAATGACAAAATGACTAAAAAATATGACAAAATCCTACAAGACGAAAAATGGCTAAAAAAAAAAAAAATGCTGAACAATATATAGAATGAAGTAGCATTTCACCTATAGACTTTCGCTTGCAAACACATTTGTAATCCACAAGGTCCTGTACACTGCTATGCAGGTGTCTTTGCAAGCGCATGAGGAGGTTAATTCTTTGAAACCTAATTTAAAACCCAATTACCACTTATGCAGCCTTCTGGAGTGAAGGCAGTCCCTTGTTGAATAAGCTCTTACTAATACAAGTTAGATCTGAGATTAACTTACTTGATAGATATTCCCACAAACCTCACTTCCAAGCAATACTCCCACAAACCTCACTTCAAAGAAGCAATATTCCCACAAACCTCACTTCAAAGCAAAGAAGTGCCTCCATATCTCCAGAGGAACCACAAACACTAAGAATGGCTAAGGAACATTTCATTCTCGAGAGATTTTAAACTTGAATCCTATGTAACACTTCAACTTAACTGACATCAACTTACTAAGTTGAAGTACCTATCAGCTATAGCCTAAAGATTATTTTTTGGTACGCCGTCATCTCAGATGCGATACATTTTATGATGAATCTCTTAAACTGAGAGTTGGGTGTGAAGTACACTTAGGATATTTTAGGCTAGGAACTACTGGATTGCTGGTAACTGTGATATATCTAGAAAATAAAGTGCAGGCTTTAATATAGTGCATTTGTTACTTAACAGACCGTGTTGCTTATCTGAAGGCCAGACCACCAAAGCACTTTATAAGTTCAGGTGCCACTGTATCAGGAAGCCTAAACCTGTGGTAACTGGAACAGAGGAAGAAAAGTTGAGAAAGAGTCCACCATGGAAAAATGCCTTATCGACAAGGCTGAAGGTTCCATTGGTCAAATATGAAGGATGGTGTTACAGAAGTGTCAGAAGAGGTGTACAGAATAAGGGGACTTCCACAGCCCCACAGCCTGACAGACAGGAATAACAGATGGATACAAGGGGCAGAAGGTAGAATAGATTAATGACCAAAAAGACCTTTTGAAAAAAGTGGAAAAAAGGCACAGATGAAAAAGATAGAAGGGAAACTCTCACATGAAAAGCCCATCAGAAAAGATGGTGGAAATTTACCAAGAACCTCCAATATGATTCCAGCTTACCTGAAGAAGTATGAAGCTCAAAGAAGGCCAATGATTCTAAGCAGCCACCTGGGGTTTAGACTGAATCTGAAATAAAAAGAAGAATCAGTCTTGCCATAAATTTAACATTTCTATAATATTTCTATACCATGACAATATCTTTAAAAGAAATATGACTATATTGTATCAAGAGTCAAGAGTGTAATGGAGAAAGAAAACCACAATAAAATTAATCAACAAAAAGTACCGATTTCATATTGATATTTACCATCGTCAGTTGGCTAAAATACTCCCAGGTGACTCCATTGGCAGTGGCCTTAAAAAGCCTGCAAAGATGGAAAGGACAAGATAAGAATTTTGGCAGTCCAAAATCACACAAAAAATTGAATTGTCTGAGTAACAAAAAGTTCTCTCACTGTTCTGTGAGATTCTTCCATAAGTTCAATATAAAAGCCAAATTTTACCAGTAACCTCATGATAATGTTAACTTACCTTTTCATTTATAAACTGCAATAGACTTCCTATGCAAGACAGCATAGTCGAGACCCCTTCTCTTCACCTGCAAAATAATAATAATAATTAGTCTTGGAATAAATTCAATGTTTTTATATATCTAACAAAACCTGACAAGAGAAGGGTGATAAATCTTACTTATTTGTCCACTGTTCAAAAAGTGAAAAAGGTTAACACAACTGAAACCCTGTTTTGACTATTTCCGTCAAATCTCAAGTGTGTTTAACAAGGAATTTTAGTAGAGAATCAAAGAATTACTGTAACTTGAGGACATAAGATTTCTGCTTTTTTCTTTTGCTTTAGTCAAGAAAAACAAATTCCACTTAATATTTTTATTCTTTTTTTTTTCAATCCCCTATGCAACTTTCTCTCTAAACATTCACAGCTCTGAATTTATTACAATTTTTGTCACTTTGTAATAAGTGTTTTAAGTGTTTTCAGTCAACATTTCCCTTGTCAGGAAGTGATTTAAGGTACTTAAACGTTTCATTAAAAAGGTGACTCTGACATTTGTATTTTGTAAAACTGTTCTACTCAGAAAAATCTCAACTGTCCTGATAACAGCTGATTAAAATAAGCTAACAAAACTTTCATTCTTGAAATGTTCCTGAAACTATCTTGTTCCTGAGTTGTTACTTGAAGCAATTCCTGAGAGATTTGAACTGAGGAAGGAAAGACCTACCTTCCTGCACCAGCAGGCAGATCTCAGGGGCTCTCATCCTCTCCAGGTGGCTGTCTTCGCTGAATCTGCGAAATAAAAAATACATGTTAAGACTTTTGTCTTTGTCTAACAGACATTCTGATCAGGGTTGGAAAATCAACTCTTAAAAGTGGATTATGAAAGTGTGGATTCCAATGGTACTTAAATCGACTGTTTCATTTAGAATTAAGACTCAACATGCACAGAACAGGATACCAAGATTTCTCTGCTCCAAAAAGGGTGAGAGCCGTCTTTCGGAACTAATCACCCAAAGGAATTATTACTACTATTGCTATGACGATGTGACGAACATTAATACTGTATTATCATTATTATTATTGTTATTAACATTACAGGAATAAGTCTTTTTGACTGGGGGTACATACTTAAGGCCCAACAATCCCCCACATGTAAAAGTACCTTGAGCACTTTGTGGTAAGAACTTCAATCATTTTACCTCAATTTCAAAACTATGTAGTTCTGGTAAAAAAAAACTTTGAGCTAAATTACAGCTAAATCATTTTCATCTCCACAAACAAAACCTTAGTCTGAACGTGAACAGTTCAGAACAACAGCTCCTTTAGTCAAAGGAGAGAGAAAACCAGACTGAACAACACTAAGGAAAGTCTGACTTGTTAAAGACTGAACCCAGTTGACAGAAATGTCAGCAGACTGGCTTACCAAAGAAGGATCCACAGTAATTTATAGAAATGTTTCAATAATGGAATAACAGTACAGCCACACTCATTATAATGTCCAGTACAGCAAGAGGAGGAAATCTCCTTCATAAATATACTAACATATTGCTAAAATAAACACGATGTAACAAAGACTCACATTAAAGAGAGAGAGAGAGAGAGAGAGAGAGAGAGAGAGAGAGAGAGAGAGAGAGAGAGAGAGAGAGAGAGAGAGAGAGAGAGAGAGAGTGTGTTTGCACAATAACCCAACTGCAGAGGAATACAAGACACCAGCAGGGGACAAATTCACAAATTCACAATCTTTCAACAACCAGCCAACACTTGGAAACAAATGATAAATTCACAATCTTTCAACAATCAGCCAACACTTGGAAACAAATGATAAATTCACAATCTTTCAACCACCAACAAACAATTGGAAACAGGACAAATTCACAATCCTTTGATAAACAGCTGACAATTGCACATAAATTCACAAGCTTTCACAAAACCAAACCAACACTTGCAAATGTCGGGCTGACCACATATAATGAAACTCCACATGAAATTCATCCTCATATGTGGAAAAATGACACCACATATTGACAACATATATCACAGAAAATATCAAGAAACTCACCAACACTTTCACAAACTAACCTAACCATGATATTTCCAGTTCAAATTCTAAGATGACCTAATAGCACTTTGAATGTGAACAACATATAATGTTTTACACAGAAAACAAAAGTAGATACAGTCTTCTATTGCTCTAAGACTGTCAGTCTTCTGTAGCTATAAGACTCCATAAAAAAAAAACAGATAAAAAATCACTCACAGAGGCAAAAGAATCCCACCACACAAAGGAACAGTCTGAAGGAAATTGGTTAAAAGCAAAGTCATTCAGTCTGAGGAAAGAGAAAACCAGACTGAACCAGACTGTGAGGAGTTGAGTCTGAAAAAGTAAACAAAAGACCTGATTACTTAACTACCAGTAGAGTAGTTAACCACAACAACAGAAGGATAACCACTAATAATATATGGAAAGATTTTAAGGAAGAAATTAGCGGAATGACTCAAGATAAAACTGAAATGTTCAATGGAGGAAAAATATTTACTTTCTAAATCTGCTAAAACTGACGGATTTAAAGATGAGAGAGAGAGAGAGAGAGAGAGAGAGAGAGAGAGAGAGAGAGAGAGAGAGAGAGGAGAGAGAGAGAGAGAGAGAGAAACTATAACAACTTTGCAGCATGATTCCTTGAGAGAGAGAGAGAGAGAGAGAGAGAGAGAGAGAGAGAGAGAGAGAGAGAGAGAGAGAGAGAGAGAGAGAGAAATGTAAACAGTGAAGGTTTGAGTAGTGAAGGTTTGAACAATGAAGGTTTGAGCAGTGAAGGTTTGAAGAGTGAAGGTTTGAGTAGTGAAGGTTTAAGCAGTGAAGGTTTGAAGAGTGAAGGCTTGAGCAGTGAAGGTTTGAAGAGTGAAGGCTTGAGCAATGAAGGTTTGAGCAGTGAAGTTTGAAGAGAAGGTCTGAGCAATGAAGGTTTGAAGAGTGAAGGTTAAAATTTAAGCAGTGAAGGTTTGAAGAGTGAAGGTTTGAGCAATGAAGGTTGAGCAGCGAAGGTTTGAAGAGTGAAGGTTTGAGCAGTGAAGGTTTGAAGAGTGAAGGTTTAAGCAGTGAAGGTTTGAAGAGTGAAGGTTTAAGCAGTGAAGGTTTGAAGAGTGAAGGTTTGAGCAATGAAGGTTGAGCAGTGAAGGTTTGAAGAGTGAAGGTTGGGCAGTGAAGGTTTGAAGAGAGAAGGTTTGAGCAGTGAAGGTTTGAGCAGTGAAGGTTTAAGCAGTGAAGGTTTGAGCAGTGAAGGTTTGAAGAGTGAAGGTTTGAGCAGTGAAGGTTTGGAGCAATGAAGGATTTGAGCAGTGAAGGTTTGAGCAGTGAAGGTTTAAGCAGTGAAGGTTTGAAGAGTGAAGGTTTAAGCAGTGAAGGTTTAAGCAGTGAAGGTTTGAGCAGTGAAGGTTTGAAGAGCGAAGGTTTGAGCAGTGAAGGTTTGAAGAGAGGGTTTGAGCAGTGAAGGTTTGAGCAGTGAAGGTTTGAAGAGTGAAGGTTTGAGCAGTGAAGGTTTGAAGAGTGAAGGTTTGAGCAGTGAAGGTTTGAGCAGTGAAGGTTTGAAGAGTGAAGGTTTGAGCAGTGAAGGTTTGAAGAGTGAAGGTTTGAAGAGTGAAGGTTTGAGCAGTGAAGGTTTGATCAATGAAGGTTTGAGCATTGAAGTTTGAGCATTGAAGGTTTGAACAATGAAGGTTTGAGCAGTGAAGGTTTGAAGAGTGAAGGTTTGAGCAGTGAAGGTTTGAAGAGTGAAGGTTTGAGCAGTGAAGGTTTGAAGAGTGAAGGTTTGAGCAGTGAAGGTTTGAAGAGTGAAGGTTTGAAGAGTGAAGGTTTGAGCAGTGAAGGTTTGAGCAGTGAAGGTTTGAGCAGTGAAGGTCTGAAGAGTGAAGGTTTGAGCAGTGAAGGTTTGAAGAGTGAAGGTTTGAAGAGTGAAGGTTTGAGCAGTGAAGGTTTGAGCAGTGAAGGTTTGAGCAGTGAAGGTTTGAAGAGTGAAGGTTTGAGCAGTGAAGGTTTGAAGAGTGAAGGTTTGAAGAGTGAAGGTTTGAGCAGTGAAGGTTTGAAGAGTGAAGGTTTGAGCAGTGAAGGTTTGAGCAGTGAATGTTTGAGCAGTGAATGTTTAAGCAGTGAAGGTTTGAAGAGTGAAGGTTTGAGCAGTGAAGGTTTGAAGAGTGAAGGTTGAGCAGTGAAGGTTTGAGCAATGAAGGTTTGAAGAGTGA